>CAUYQV010008759.1:0-11678 GCA_963574575.1 Galagoides demidoff | reverse complement strand
GCACACAAGAAGCCTTACTGTGGGAAGTGGTGAGTATTGGAAGCTTCTCAGAATTTAATCAAGGAAATTCATTAAAATGCAGCCGTGGTCCTGCCAGTGTTCCTGGCAGACTTCATGATTATAGATTTCAGTTTGTGTGTACTCGCCTTGACATACAGTCCTTTCAACTTTTATATTGATCATTCATTCATAAAGAAGCTTTGTATCCAAGTCAGAGTTACATGAAAGAGGTTTTGTTTAATTAATGTTTATTTCCTCATTTCCCTTATAGGTAACAATGAACTTGAAACTCTTCTTTCTAAGATCTTAACGTTGTTCCCCCACTAGTGGCATTTTTCAAAAGGGAAAAAATTAACCTGATCTTCCTTGTCGTCTAATTTAATATTTCGTAATGTTTGAGGGGTTGGCCTATTTTATCCTTGCCTTGTTATTTCGGGCTATTCTTATTCATTCTCATAGGATCTATGCCTACCACTTCTGAAAAACTACATTCTTATCTTAATGCTGTTTATCTCGAGTGCTTTTATCCACCTGTGATGTCAGGTTTATCAGCCATTTGTCCATTAGGATGAAATACATATAGAAAAATAAATGACTCACACATTCCAAACCCATCATCTCTATGCAGTGTACTTAGGTTATTTTCTGTTAGTTGATGGAGTCCCACTAATTCTCGTGCTCTTGGCTGAGTTGTTTTGATACCGCTAACTGGTATTAAAAGCACATCTCTTTGGCTGAGGATTTGAGAGCTTACTAGTATAGATTCTTGAACCTTGGTACAGTAATAAATAGTCATTAGCACTCTAATTGGTCTATCTAATTAGACACATACTTTGCATGTCACTTACTGATGAGCATTTAAACCAAAGCACTCATTGGAAGGGGAAACTGTTGGCAGTAATAAACATGAACCATATTAAACATTCACATATAGTGTACAAGAAAGACTAATAAATTATGAAATGGCTTAGAAGACAGATGATCTAAATATCTTTTACAACTGTAGAAAAAAAAGTCACATCAGAGATTCTGCCCTAGAGGGTCCTCTGTTATTCCTTTTTAAATGAGAATAAAGTAATTCTTCTACTGTATAGTGAAGACTGAGGTGGGGACAGGTGAGAATTGCTTGTTTTCACTGGTACTCTCCATTCATAGATCAAGCTTTACCTTTGTGTCCGTTGGTTAAAGCAGCCAGGACCATTCTCCCTCAAGATTATTCAGTGAAATTCAGGGGCATGAATAATACCTTAAAAGTTGAATTTTCTCTTGTTTTTGAATACGCGTGCAGGTTAGATACACCTGAGGATAAGGGGAATTAGTTTTTAAAAGTAAAGCTGTATCTCATTTAAACTTTAGTGTTTTTTTTTTTCCTCCCTTCGGTTTTCCTTTTTAAGGATCTTTATTTTTGAAACCAAAGCAGAGAGGTGGAGAAATAGAGTCCAAGTCAAGAAAACAAAACATGAACTTTTCGTTTGACCTATAAATCTCAAAATTCTCAAAATGATCTTTCATAGTTCTTTTCATAGCCTCAGGGATAATTTATTCCAGTTTTCTCTTTGGACGGTGAGTGTTATGAATGAGATGACAGTGGTATTTCTGCAGGACAGATTTTGTCATAAACCTTGCAGTTTTTAACTCACCTAGGACATACCTTTCCCTATTTACACTAAAATATTGATTTCTGTTTATAAGGTATACATTTAAAGAAGTTATTTGACAGAAACCATGTTCGTCAAATTAATATGTTTATTTGTTTCCTATCTAAGGAAAATTATTGTGGATAATTAGGTGCCTGGTGCCATTTTACTAATAGGCATTATCCACATGCAAGACCACCAGATCTACTTACCTATAATTATTGGCATATACCGATTTGAATACTTTGTTTTGGAGTGTGACTTATTTTGGGTGTGGGTCTACTTGCTTATGTCATACTAACAGTACAAAATTTTGGCTTTCAAGCATCCTTTCCAAAAAGCTATACTTTGAATAGATAAGAATAGATTGTAGAGAGGCTCCAATCAAGCAAGGCACAGTAGCTGGCGAGCTTTGCTTTAAAATTGGCTTCTGTTGTTTTCCCCCTCCCTGAAATGTAATATAGTGTGTATTTTCTACCCGGTAAGAAAATAAGAATGAATTATGAAGTGTAACTTCACTTAAGAATTTGGAATTCTAGCCAGGGTTAGTGGTATGCTCCTGTAGTCCTAAGCTACTTCGGAGGCTGAGGCAGGAGGACGGCATAAGTCCAACAGTTAGAGGCTGAAATGAACTGTGATCTTTCTGCTGTACCACTCTAGCCAGGGCCACAGAGCAAGACCCCCTATTTAAAAAAAAAAAAAGGGAAGGAAAAAAATTAGAATTATTTATAGCAGGCTGTACAATTTCCCATTCACATTTTTATTACCAGTTAAGTAACACCTGTGTTCTCTAAAGGTGCGGAATATATTCACTGTCTGAAGTATGCTATTTATTATTTAATACATTTTATTATTTAATAATCAAATATAACTTGAGGCAAAATTGAGGGTTTTTTGCACTGATTTTTCTCGTACATTTTAATGAGACTCCTCAGTAAAGTAAATAAAATGCCTGTTTTTTAGTAGAGAAAACATCTTTAGTCATTAGTTTACCCCAAATTCTTATTTTGTTTTCTTACTAGTTTGGGGATTCAGTATCATTCATCACATACTCTGTTGACTCATTTTATTGAATCAGGAGAGAGAAAGATTTGATATTAAATTACTTAAAAATAACTTACCCTGTTATTTATTACGGTCCTGTGAACTTTTCTTATACTACAGATCATATACTGAATTGCAAACCTACCTTGTAATAGAAACAGTAGCAACAACAAAAAAACGTGTAGGTATTCAAACTTTGTACATTGTCCAAAGAAAGTTCTTGTGGGTTATTAGGTTTCTGATGGTATTTTGCTAAGATGTATTTATCTGTTTTGCAAATTTTTAAAGACTCTTTCTTTGCCATGCATTTTCCTTACATGTAACAATTTAGATTTTTTAAGTATTTTTTCTTCTCCCACATTTAGCTTTAAAGCCAGCTGATTCCAAGGAAAATCTGATTATGAAACAATGTAAAATAAATACTTCTGCAGTCTTTTAATTTTTTTCCACATAAATTGATATAATCCATGTATTATATAACTTTATTTTTTTAGCGATGGGGGTCTTGCTGTTTTGTTTGTGCGAGTGTGTGTTTTGAGACATATACTCACTTTGTCTCCTCTGGTAGACTGCCCTGGCATTGCTATAGGTCACAGCAACCTGAAACTCTTGAGCTCAAGCGATTCTCTTGCCTCAGCCTCCCAAGTAGCTGGGATTATAGGCGCCTGCCACAGCGCCTGGCTGTTTTTTAGAGGAGGGGTCGTCTCTATCTCAGGTTGGTCTCGAACTATTGAGGTCAGGCAGTCCGCCCACCATGGCCTCCCAGAATGCTGGGATTACAGGCATGAGCCACTGTGCCCGGCCCTTATTATGTAACTCTTACATGTCACAGTTCTCCCAGAATTCCTTCACATGTCATACTCAACCAAGAAAGGTACAATTTCAGAACTCACCTAGACACACACCCCTGGCTTTAACAGAGCATCTGAAATGAGAGTTGCTATGTTTGAGTTGGCTCAGGATTATTCTTTCTGTTCAATTTTTTAGACCACAGATCTATCACTGCTAACTGAATTCACATGTAATTTTTGACAATATCACTCTGGGTCTCTAATGATGGATTTCTGGTGAATCCACAAAGCTAACGAATCGTAAAACAGAAGGGCCTTTCACTGGAACAGGCCTCTTCCAAGGCCTTGGAATGTGTTCACAGCGTCATATGTTTTCTGTGAAATTCACAGAAGCACAGCATTTAAACACAGTCTTTGAAGGTTTTGATTTCATTCTCTGACTCTCTGTCACACTTCCCCTCGTTTATGGTGGCTTAGTAGTAGCCAAGAGCATTCTGGGATCCAGTAAGTGGAAGTTGGGTTGGTGATCAATTCAGTCTCGGTTTAGTAGGGGTATTTTTATGTGGTTTGCAGACACTCATGTACAGTTTAGCTATTGCTAGCTATTCTGGTGAAGAAATGGCCTCTAGTAATATTTCTGTTACTCATTATACTTCTTTACAGATGGTGGCATGAATGGTCATATTGTGATTTAATTGCCTTCTGTGGCACCTGAGATACATGGGTAGTGGAACAGAAATGGTGCCTTAATGTATGGAGTGAGAACTAGTCTGGGGAAAATTCTTTCGGTCATTAGATGCGTACAACAGTAAGAGTACATTGGGTTCTCCAAGATGCCTAAACAAAACAGGAGTTGTCTCCTTCCTGTTCTTGCTGGAGTACAGAGAGTACACAGAGCATATGTCAAATGTAGTGCCTTACATTGCAGACGTACCCTACCCTCGCCCTCCTTAATTGAATTCGTCAGCATACTTGTGTTTTTGGCACACAGTCTGGAGTCGTGGAACAAGCGTGAGCACAGGTGTGAGAGTGCAAGGTGCATGCTGTCTGTGCCCCAGCCTTCAGGGATTGGCAACAATATAGAAAGCGACACTATGAAATTATTATGTGAAGAGACAGTCATAGAACATTTACCTAAAAAAAGAAAGTATTAGAAAGGAAAGCCAAGCAGTTAAATAATTTTTAATTTTCTACATAATCACATCATTTTAATTTTCTAGATTTTGTTGGTGATTGTCCTTGTGCTTTTTTAAAAATTATTTGTTGTGCTTTCTTTGTCTTTCTAAATAACTGTTACTTGGGTACTTGGTTTTTCTCTTTTTCGCTTAAGGATTTTTCTCTTTTGTTTCTTAAGGATTCCTAAATTTTACAATCTTTAGGCCCCACAACACTTGAAGCTGTAACTTACCTTTTGTATTTATCAGGTGATAGTTTTAAGAAATTGGCCTTGTTAATGTGTGCATTTCAGGACATTTCATTACATCTCTTTGAAATTGTATCTTCTTTGTATTTTGGAGATTTAGAATTTAGGAGAAGGGAGACAGAAAGATGAAAAATTTAATGGATCAATTTATTAAGGGGCATTTATTAACTATGTAAGATAAACCATTTATTTGTTCATTGAATAAAAGACTTTAGCTAGAATAACCTATATTCATAGTTTATGTTAAATGCTTGGCTTTTAAAATCGTATTATAATATGATCTAAGTAAGTTTTCAAGTAAATAAAAAATAAAGTTTTAAGAAATTACACTAACAGACTTTGCTTTCATACTCTCGCACCCGCCCCCCCTCCATTTTTGGAAATTTCTTTCACCCTCATCTCCAGCTCCCAACCGCGTGGAGAACATTATTATTTGTTATTTTTCTGTAGTAATCATTTCAATGGGTTTTTTATAAAGTCTTTAAGCAAAAAGCCTTTTAGTAAATCAAAATTTTGTTTCCCCTTACTATCCTTGGAAATTGTCAAAACAATACAGCAAGAAGAGATGAATGAAAGTGTGTTGATTATTCTAGGATATTTTGTAATTTGGTATTTTCTTCCCACACATTAAATTATCTTATGGCCTAATCTTAAGATGTTCTCATTGCTAATTAATGGGACTCTGTCATGATAATTTAAAAGAATGTTTATCAGTAACTTTTGAGATTTAATTGTGGGATGTTGTGTGAAGGAGACCATGCTTTTAAAAATGCATATAAACAGGCATGAGAGAGAGCTAGGGAGAGATGGTGGTCATAACAAATGCATTGTCTGGTAGTTGATCTAGGACATTTGTGTGTGCGTGGCCATTTATTTCAAGCCTTGCTGAGTAGACCTTTATTAAGCTGTGATGATTACTGAATAGGAAATGTAACCAAGATTATTTTTTATTCAAATATAATTTAAATATTCATCAAAGAAAAGTTGTGCTTGAGACTGACAGAGACTATTAACATCAAAAAATATAATTAACTGCATTGGGTATCGTGAAGCAGAGTTAGCCAAATAGCCGAGAGGTCTAATTGCTCTAGAGTTTGAGAAGCACTGGTTTTATTTTATGTTGTAGCTGTGGAATTAATAGTAATGTGGTTTCCTATGTGGGCCAATTAAAAGCTGCCTGTTCAGGTTCATTGCTCTATAGGAAACCCATTGAATATCGCTTAGTAAACAGGATTGACATGTCAGTGTGTACAAGGAGATAAAATAGAGCAAAAACTGGGAAAATGAGAAGTCGTGTTTAAAAGCCCTGTCTTGGAAAATAGTTCATAAAACATAATGTCCCCCCCAGATCTCCCTCTCGGGACGGGGCTCTCTTCCCCCAGCCGTCACGACCGCAGCCTGCTGATGGGGTCTCAGCTGAGTCCTTCCCCAGGAACCTCTGTGGGCTGAAGGGATCTTAAACCCTGCTCCCTAGAGGCAGCCCCATTGAATGCCAGAGTATAACTGCTAGGCCTCCTTGTCCTGTTGCTCCATTTCTGGACTTCTCTGGGGGGCTCTCCCAACTCCAGAGCTGCCCCCCTGCAGGTGTTCAGGGGCTGTGTGGTAGCTGGGCTGGCTGTGTCCATCTCTGCCTCTGTCTTGGCTGCCCTGGTGGTTGTGAGAGCTCCCCCAACGAGCCTCTGCCTCAAATTCCACTCCCCATGCTACCCAACCAAAGGCCTTCGTATCAAATGTAGGAACAAGTCCTGTCAGTGGTATTGGTTTTATACAACATAGGAATCTGGCAATTAAGTGTAAAAACTAAGAGTTTTTAAAGCCAAAAGGAGGGGAAAAAAATCAATAAAAAATTGCTCGGTTCAGGTCTAAAAATGGCTTTTTGCATCCTAAAATTTAGCTTTGTGGTATCATCCTCTTTCTTTTATTCTGATCCTTGTGACTCTATTAAGCTTTTTAACCGAATACAAAAAGAAAATGCTCCTGATTGAACCCACAAGGTTTTGCTTTGCTCAGGCTGTAGAGATTTAAAAGTGGACAGACATCCTAATGGCGTTTTGACATTAATGCAGTTACTGAAATGGAAAAGTTTGAGGGTCAAAGATAAGAGCAGTAGCCAGATCTTCTAGGGTTTCTTTTTCTTAACAACGTTGTGTCCAACGTGCTTAATAAATTGACCATGATTCCCAAGGTTGAATGCGTGTGTGAGTGTATTAGAATATAGTTTTGCAAATGAAAATATTTCTAAAGCTTCAGAGCTATAAAATATGCCGTGTCAAATACAGTCTCTTAAATGAAGATGATGTATTCAGTTGTTAACTTTTGTAAAACATCAAAATGTTAAAATTGCTCAATAGATCTTAATGTGTGCAGCGTGGTGATGTATATGATGTCTCTCTAACCTGCAGTAGTAAAGATGTTTTTCCTAGTCGTGGATTATTTAGTATGCTGACCCTGTGTATGTCTGTGGCTTTGGAGGGCTTGTTAGCTTTCAGAAAAGCTCAGTCTTTGCTGCCTTATGGTAAATACCCTTGCCCTGTATGATCTGAGCCTTTCAGACAGGTTACTGGTATGAAGCTAATTTAGGCTAGGGGTATAATATGGGATTAGAGGCCTTCTGCCTTCATTGTAATTTTTTAAAACTTACGCAGATTCCTTATGTAAACTGTAAATCAGGTACGTTTCAATTTGGTTTCAATCGTATGATTATGGGAACACGCTCGGCTTCTGAAAATTATATCTTTGTCTTTCGTTTGTGGATGTGTGCTGGCGAACGATGGCTGCGTTCTGTGATGGGAACAGTAACACGCCAGACGCTTTAAAGGTGTTTATGAACAACTGATGAGAATATGTATTTACGAGAGTCTAAACTGATGTTCATGGAATTTTAGAATATGGTACAGCAGTAGGCAAGGGGCATGGTTCAGAGATTAAGATTGTTATTTACTAAAGGTATGATAGTCTGGTGAAGGAGATAAACCACAGAAGTCATCATGTTACTCCCTCTCCCTTGCAGTACAACAAACCTTGAAACACTGGTGGAAAAGGGAAAGGGGTGAGCAAAGCCTGGGTGGGGAGAAGGCGCTGTGAGTGCCGGGAATGCTGAGTGGGGCCGGGAATGCTGAGTGGGCCCGTAAAGGAGTAAAGGAGTTACCTGGCTGCCTAAAGCTGTTACCCGGCTGCTGTCCCTGCTCCTCCCCGCTGTCTACACCAGGCCACTTTTCATCCGCTTTCTTCTCCTTTTTGGGACCTGTGAATTCTCTCCTTCCTCTTAGGCTGAGGAGGACAGGCTTGTTTCAAAGATTGTGTTCTTTTCATATCTCAGAAATAGGGAATAGGTCTATAAAATAATCATTTAAAAAATTATTTTTATTTCTGGATTTTTAGAGTTCCAGACCCTTGGTACTGGCTCTGAAACAATAGGAGTTCACTCCTTACAGCAGAAAACAGTAGTACACAATTTCATATCCATTTGTTCATTTTCCTCTGAATAGAAATGATTTGAATGTGGGGTATCACTTTGCTTCCAAACTCACAGATATTTCTGTACCAAGGATATAGTACCAAACAATGTCTTTCACCATTTTTCTAATACCAGAATCACAGATGGGTATAAAATTATCATATTTCCCCTCCCTCTCTTTCCTCCCTCCCTCCCTCTCCTTCCTTCCTTATTTCTTCCTATGTACCTATCACCTGTCTATCTTTTGTTGAGATCATTTCTTGCCTTTGTGGCTGAGATGCAGCCAAGGGACAGTTCCCTTGATCTTTGTAGAAAGGAGCTCTTGGGTAACAGGCGGCGGGCTGCTTACTTAGACCTTGGCGTTCGGTTATCGAGATTGCCATCAGCAATGCCTTGCCTCGTTCTTATCAACTACTTCCTGCTGTCAGCTTGGCACTATTTCAATAGAAAAGGATTTGCATCCAATGTAATGCCTTATTATACACAGCTAACATGGGTTTTTAATTGTACAAACACATGAGACTCCTGCAGTGGTAGTCAATTTGATAAAAGGATTAGATTATGAATATTTTGTCATGATTAAAGATTGGTTCTGATTTATCCGAAGTAAGCCAGTGAAATTTCATCAGTCAGGTGAGACTCCATTAACCTGAGCGTGTATGAACCACACAGTAGCCCTCTCTTTAGAAATCTCTGATGAGTCTGGTTATTTATATTCAGATTGCCGGAATTGTGGCCTTCCACACCTGCTCTACTGCTCCAAGTATCTGAAGAGTCTGTGTTTCTGACTTTTGGCTGTTCCTGTTTTCATCTCTTGTGTGAGTTAGGTGTGCTGGCTCAGGCCTGTAATCTCAGCACTCTGGGAAGCCCAGGTGGGAGGATCCCTTGAGCTCAGGAATTTGAAACTGGCTTGAGCAAGAGCAACACCCTGTCTCTACTAAAAATAAAAAAATTATCTGGGTGGGGTGGTGCTGGCCAATGGGCCCAGCTACTCAGGTAGCTGAGACAGGAGGATCACTTTAGCCCAGGAGTTTGAGGTTGCTGTGAGCTGGGCCGATGCCCCTGCACTTGAAACACTGTCTCAAAAAAATTTAAAATTTCTGAGTTTTTATTACGGGAATGACAACTTACATGTACCTCAAGACATTTTGAGTTATTCCTTTGATAAGGCGGGCTAAAGTGCGGGGATCACTTGAATCCAGAAGTTTGAGGTTACAATGAGCTATGTATAATTTGGCTACTGCACTCCAGCCTGGATGATAGCAAGACCAGGTCTCTTAAAAACAAAACAGAACAAACAAAAAACTTGCAGAAAAATACAGAATGAGAATTCCAACTTACTCCCATCTAGAAGGTATTCATTAAGTGAACACTTATTGCCTTAAACAATGCCAGGTATTGGGATGGATTTAAAAGGTTCACCTCCCACAGAGAGGTATCTAACGTCCTAGAAACAGCTTAGGGTCACCAGTAAATGTGACCTGCTGTGGCAAACTCTGCAAAACCCTCTTTCGGGGTGTTTGGGAAATAATATAAAGAAACTTGTAAGGAAGTTTGGAACTTCTAGACATGGAAAATACTTAATGAATTTTGAAACAACCAAAATGCAAAATATAGAAGAAGTAACACAAAGTAAAATGTGATTCATTGCTAGGTTAATGAATTATAAAGAGTTGAGTTACCACTAAAGGGAAAGGGGAGAGGTCTGGGTCATGGGGAAGGGTTCGATGCTCTTTGGCAGCGTGGTTTGTGTAGACTTTCTTCCTGCCACCTGCTGGTGATATACCCTCCTGTTGGTGTGCCACTTTTAAGAACCCGACAAGGAGCTGCAGCTCTTGGCTCAGAGGGAAGGCACCACAGGGAGTTGGAAAACACCTCCACCTAGAAGCCTGGTATGCTGAGCTTGGATGATTTTCTCCTTGACAGTTCTTCAAATAGACCTTCTTCTTCAGGAAGAGATAGTTCAAGAAGTGTCCATAGTAATTTTCTGGGATAACTCAGTTCAGACACATTGATTTGAGTTTCAGCTCACTTAATGTGCTAGCCGTTTAATGTATATGGATATCAAGGTTCTTAAAACCTACATGGAAAAGGTTGCCCTGTTGGGGTGTTTTCTTAGAAACAAGAGCTGAGCTGTGCATGTAGGAGAGGGAGGTCTTGCTGGTCAGGGCTGCCTCCAGCATGTGGTTTCAGTGATTCAATCAGATTCTCTGGCCATAGTTTCTCTTACCTGTATTAATAAAGGATTATATTAGATCGGTGATTTTTTAACTGGATTTCCTGGAGAAACTCTCAGGTTGAATGAGGGGTAGAAAACTGGAGGGTGTTTTTGAGAGACTTAGAGCAGAATTTCACTACTGTAATTCCAGGCCTGTCTCCACTTCCATTCCCAATCCACTGCCATTAAGCAGGCTTTTTGTTTGTTCTTTTAGGTAAAATGTTTCTTGACGAAGAGGTTTTGTTGCCAGAATCTCACGCTAATTTCTTACTACAGTATTTGATGATGATATATAATTTATGCTCCTACCAGTATGAATTCGTAGCATGTATTTGCTAATCACTTTTTTGGTTTGTTTTTGTTTTTTGAGACAGAGCCTCAAGCTATCCCCCTGGGTAGAGTACTGTGGTGTTGCAGCTCACAGCAACCTCCAACTCCTGGGCTTAAGTGATTCTCTAACCTCAGCCTCCCAAGTAGCTGGGACTATAGGCGCCTGCCACAATGCCCGGCTATTTTTTGGTTGTAGTTGTTATTGTTGTTTGGCAGGCCCAGGCTGGATACAAACCCGCCACCTCTGGTATATGTGGCTGGTGCCTTAGCCACTTGAGCTACAGGCATTGAGCCTGCTAATCACATTTTTTAATGAGGGTAGAGAGGTGCCCTATTAGGACAGAATATTTGTATGAAAATTCCTGGGGAGTCCAGCTGTAATTTGAGCATGAAGGTAGAATCTCAGTAAGAAGATGTTAAGGTGAACTCTTTCTAGGTTGGAGAGGATGACAAAAACAGATTATGGTTTCTGTAGGGTACAAAGTTGAAAATGCATAGTTAGTAGAAAAAGATTCACAACTTTCAGATTAATTGCATAGGACTTTGTTTTTAGGATAAGAGTTTTCACTTTCTTGAACCATTGGAGAAACATTAACTGTATCTATTTTCCTTGCCCTCCAACATTAATTTCTTTTTTTTTGAGACGGAGCCTCAAGCTATCCCCCTGGGTAGAGTGCCATGGCATCACAGCTCATAGCAACCTCCAACTCCTGGGCTTAAGCGAGTCTCCTGCCTCCGCCTCCCAAGTAGCTGGGACCACAACGCCCAGCCATTTTTT
>CAUYQV010008754.1:0-16935 GCA_963574575.1 Galagoides demidoff | reverse complement strand
GAGGCAGAGGCGGGAGACTCACTTGAGCCCAGGAGTTGGAGGTTGCTATGAGCTGTGATGCCATGGCACTCTACCCAGGGGGACAGCTTGAGGCTCTGTCTCAAAACAAAAAACAAAAAAAACTGTTTTTCCCTAGCTCCACTCCAAACCCACTTCCACTATTTACTTCCATTTAAAAAGGTAATTCATTTACACTTGCTTTTTTTTCTCAATTTCAGACATTATCTTTTAAATTTCTGTTATGAAAGATGAGCATTTAATCCTCTTCATCAATTTAGGCTCCTATTTCTCCTCCCTAATGTAGTTAAAACAGATTTTTTTTTTTGGTAGAGGCAGAGTCTCAGTCTATCAGCCTTGATAGAGTGCATGACATCACAGCTCACAGCAATCTCCAACTCCTGGGCTTAGGCAATTCTCTTGCCTCAGGCTCGTGAGTAGCTGGGACTACAGGCACCCGCCACAATGCCTGGCTATTTTTTTTGTTGCAGTTTGGCTGGGGCCAGGTTTGAACCCACCACCTTTGGTATATGGGGCTGGTGCCCTACCCACTGAGCCACAGGCACTGCCCTAAAACAAACTTACTGAGTTATTATAATTTGTTCACTGCTAAGCTCAGCTCTATACTATACTATACCTCATTTCCTTTCTTGTACACTTTTTTTCTTGCAGGAAACATTGAACAATTTTTTTTCATTTGCTTAGTTCTTTTTGCTATTTTTTTTTTTTTTTTTTAGAGACAGAGTCTCACTCTGTCACCCTGGGTAGGGTGCTGTGTTATCACAGTTAACAGCATCCTCAAACTCTTAGGCTCAAGCAATCCCCTTGCTCCAGCCTCCTGAGTAGCTGGGGCAACAGCCACCTTCCACAATGCCCAGCTAGTTTTTCTATTTTTTGTAGAGATAGAGTCTCACTCTTGCTCAGACTAGTCTCGAACTCCTGACCTCAGGCAATTCCCCCACCTTGGCCTCCCCCAGTGCTAGGATTACAGGTGAGAGCCACCGCACCTGGCCATATGTTACCTTTTAGTACTTTCTATATGAGCAAATATATCAGATAACATATGTTATATTTAGTTCCCTGAACATGTAACTCCACCCCCCTCTCCTGTTCCATCTTTATGCATGCTGAAAAGTTGTCATTCTAAGATCCTCCTTTCCCATCATCCTGTGGTTTCTCTTGGCCTCTTGTGCTAGATTTCCTTTTATGAATCTCATTTTGGTGGCACACATTTTATAGTAGCTTTCCATAAAAGGAGTATAGAGAGTAATTTTTTGGAGACTTTCCAAATCTCAGTAGTTCTTAATTTTCTTTCACACTTGATTGCTGGTTCTACAGATATAGATTTATTTGTATTCCAATTTCTAGTGTTAGGTTGGGACAGTTAATGTCATTCCAGTTCTCGCTCTATCCCTTGCATGATAACCATTATTTTCCCTTAGAAGTTTGAGCATACTTTATCTTCTAATGTTCATAATAATACATCTTGACAGATTTTTTTTTAAACTGATTTTGGACTCAGCACCTGTAGCTCAGTGGTTACAGTGCCAGCCACATGCACAGAGGGTGGCAGGCTTGAACCTGGCCCAGGCCTGCTAAACAACAGTGGCAACTGAAGCAAAAAATAGCTGGGTGTTGTGGTGGGTGCCTGTGGTCCCAGCTACTTGGGAGGCTGAGACAAGAGAATCGCTTGAGCCCAGGAGTTTGAAGTTGCTATGAGCTGTGACACCATGGCACTCTACCAAGAGTGACAAATTGAGACTCTGTCTCAAAAAAAAAATATATTAAAAATTGATTTTGGCTCAAAGAGTAGGGCGCCCGCCCCATTGTAGCAGGAAACCAACGCAGACAGAAGACTCCAGGCACCAGTTGATTAGAAGAAGCTGGTTTATTCGGCCAGGGGTACTCAGAACACCAGCGTGTTTCCCCAAACCAAGCCCCCCGACTCAATCTCTTGCCTCTCTTTTATCCACCTTTCAGGGTGGGAGTGCACGTCAGGGCATAAGACAGACATGACATCATCCTCAAGGTCCTGGGCTCAAGGGGGAAGGTCAGATTCACCCTCCTCCTTGAGACTGGTTGGACCACCTGCCCCAAAGGCAACAGAAACCCAAAGAAGTTACTAGGTTACAATCTAGGCCCTGCATATGTCAGGGGAGAAACACGCAGACAGCAGACAGCAGACAGAAATGCCTGCGGCTTGGCTGAGGCCTACACAGAGCGCTAGGATAGATTCTTTTAGTTCTACTTTTACTTTCTTGCCTCACCATATGCCAGAAGTGGCAGGTTCAAACCCAGCCCTGGCCAAAAACTGCAAAAAAAATTTGATTTTGCTGGGCTCTTGTAAAGCCTTTGCAAACTAGAAACACATATCTTTAAGTTCTAGAAGTTTTTTCTTGTATTCTTTCTTTAATAGCTTCCTTTTCTTTGTCTCTTGGCTTTTTCTTTTTGAAACTCACACTCTTTGTTTTTTTTTTTTTTTTTTTACAGACAATACAAACGCTTTATTTAACACTTCCAGATCATTCTTGTTAAGCCAAGTGGTCGTGATCGTGACATCCAGGACACAGCAGCCAAGTTCAGCGTAGCCTCGGAGCTTCTCTTTCCGACTCTAACAGGGTGAGCACGTCACCCTCGCGCACGGGGCCTTTCACATTGCGAATGATGGAGCGGCTCGTGTCGTCCATAAATTCCACGCGCACCTGCGTGCACTGTCCCTGAGAGCCGGTCCTGCCCAGCACCTTGGTAACCCTGACCAGCTTTATCGGCTGCACGCGGCTGGTATCCATAATGGTGGCGCTGCGGCTGGAAAAACTCACACTCTTTGAATGTGGGTCTCACAAATTGACCTTCCAGCTTCTTATTTCTTTTGTTGTATCTTTTCATTCTCCTTTTTGGGAAATTTCTTCAGTTTTAATTTCTAGCCCTTGTAGTGACTTATACTTTTCTGCTGTCATGTTTTTAATTTCCATGAGTTCTTATTCTCTCATTGTTTCCCTTTAAAAAAATAAAAAAAGAAACCATCCTAGTCTGGTTTAGTGAATACAGCATCCATTCTTAGCTAAGCACGCTAATGGTTATTTAAAACATTCTTCTGTTCTCTAATCTGTGCTTCCTTTGAGTTCAGTTTTTCTGTTTGTGTCTTTTTGTTTCTCTCCTTGTAGAGTCTTTTTTCAAAAATTTGCAGCCCTTTGTGTTTATCAATGCGGTACTAAGAAGCAGATTGGAAGCTTGGAGTGAAGAGGTGGGACATGTTGATTAGTAGGTTCCCCAGTGAGGTATTAGGGAGGTTATCTGAGTATTTTGCTGAGGATCCCAACATCGCAATCTCAGTATTGTATCCTTCTTTTTTTGAGACAGAGTCTCACTTTACAGCCCTCAGTGCCGTGTGTCACAGCTCACAGAAATCTCAAACTCTTGGGCTTAAGAGATTCTCTTGCCTCAGTCTCCCAAGTAGCTGGGACTACAGGTGCCCCCCACAACGCCTGGCTATTTCTTTGTTGCAGTTTGGCCAGGGCTGGGTTCGAACCCGCCATCCTCAGTATGTGGAGCTGGTGCCCTACCCACTGAGCCACAGGCGCAGCCCCCATCTCCATACTTTATTCCTGTTTTCCACAATAGTCCGTGGCTCAAATTCCTGAGCCTTTCTTTAGAGGCAATGCAATATATTGATTAAGGGAATTAACTTTGAACTCAGATAGCCTGGGCTTGAATTTTTTTTTTTTTTTTTTTTTGAGATAGTCTCACTTTGTTGCCCTTGCCAGAGTGCTGTGGTGTCACGGCTCACAGCAACTCCTGAGTTTAAGCGATTCTCTTACTTCAGCCTCCTGAGTAGCTGGGACTACAGGTGCCTGCCACAATGCCTGGCTATTTTTTGTTGCAGTTTGGCTGGGGCCGAGTTCGAACTTGCCACCCTCGGTATATGGGGCCAGCGCCCTACCCACTGGGCCACAGGTGCTGCTCTAGTTCAGCTTTTTCAACTCTGCTAACTTCTCCCTATCCTAAAAATGTGTCCGCTGACAACTTCTTTTACTTGCTGTTTGACCATGAGTTTAACCTTTAAAACAATCATTTGTTTTCATTTTATTAATGTTTCGGGAGAGGAGGAGGGATAAATATATAGGTATGTATAATATATTACATTAGTAGTGGCCCAATTGACGAGAAGTTAAAACATTGAAATTATAACATCAATGTTATAAGATTGTGGTGACATCTTAGATGAGACCTCAGACATTATTGACCTGTGATCCTTGATGAGCATGTTTTGGAAACTTCATCCCCAAGGCAACAGTGTTGGCAGGTGGGGCCTACTGAGAGGTGTCTAGGTAATGAGGGCTCCACCCTCATGAGCGGATTTATGTAGATCAGGCCTCAAACTATGGCCCGCAGGCCACATGCAGCCCACCAAGGACATTCATCTGGCCCGCAGGGTGTTTTTGCTGCCGCTGCTTGTCCTGCTTAGCAGCTGACTCATCTGGGGGCCCGCAGTCCGGCCCTCCAATGGTCTGAGGGACAGTGAACTGGCCCCCTGTTTAAAAAGTTTGAGGACCCCTGGTGTAGATTATAGAATAGTTTGAGGCTGCCAGTTTGCTCTCTTCCTCACTCTCCTGCCCTCTCCTGCCCTTCCACCTTCCATCATGGGATGATGGCCCATGAAAACCCATACCAGATGCTGGCCTCTCAATCTTGGACTTCTCAGCTTCCAGAATTGTACCAAACAAAGTTCTATTCTTTACGAATTATTCAATCTTGGGTATTTTGCTATCACAGTACAAAATAGAATAAGATATATATATATATATATATATATTTTTTTTTTGGTACAAAAGGTCTTTATTGGTGGGGGAGAGAGCCTGCAGAGCAGCACCGAGGAGGAGAGAAAAAGAGAAGAGAGGAGAGAGTGGAGAAGAGAAGAGAGAGAGGGAGAGCAGAGAAGAGCGAGGGGGGAGAGGGGGAGAGAGTAGACTAAGACATCTATATGGAATTATAAAATGCTTTGAGGGCCAGGCACAGTGGGTCACTCCTAGCACTCTGGGAGACCAAGGCCGATGTAGGAGATCAGGCTGAGCAAAGTGAGACCCTGTCTCTACTTAAATAAAAAATTAGTGGGTACCTGTAGTCCCTGCTACTGGGGAGGCTAAAACAGGGGGATTGCGTGAGCTTAGGAGTTTGAGGTTGCTGTGAGCTAGGCTGAAGACATGGCACTCTAGCCCAGGCAACAGAGCAAGATCCTGTCTCAAAAAAAAAAAATGTTTTTGGGCAGCACCTGTGGCTCAAGGAGTAGGGTGCTGGCCCCATATACCAGAGGTGGTGGGTTCAAACCCAGCCCTGGCCAAAAGCTGCCAAAAAAAAAAAAAAAAAAAAAAGCTTTGGCCTTTTACTGGCTATCCTATAAAATTATTGAGAGGAAAAAAATTTGTAAACAAAAAAGGCTATTCTTTATAATAAAAAGTTAAAGTCAGAAAAATTTTCAACAATCCCAGAATGTTAAAATGCAGTATGTTCTAGCATATCCAGTGGGTAATATTATATAGCAATTGTTTTAAAATATGAATTGCATTAAAATTAAAATATATCAAGTGCGATGGGAAGGACACAAACATAGGTTCCCTGCAAGTTAGCAATGCAAACTTTCTATGTCTATTAAGGGATATGCAAAACTAAAACCAGTTGTTTTAGAGAGGTAGAATTGGGGAGGTATTGTTTTTCTTTTTAAAAAATTCTTTCATGTTGTTATAAAACATTTTTATAATTAAAAAAAAAAAACTTCAAGTCTAAAGTTGACAAAAATCATAGTGAGTTTGTCTACCGGCCCCTTAGACGAAGATGAAAACTGAACCGTTCAGCCAAACATCAGAACAGCCAGGTCTTTGATGTTGGGTAGACTAAACAACCAGATGTTTGACTGAACTTTTCCATTTTCATCTGAAAGGCTGACATCATGCAACTATAGCCTGAGTGCATAACTGATGTCAGTTGCCATAAGGTTCACTGAATTGTTAACACGGCCTCAGGCAGCTCTCCTGGCCTTCCTCATTTGGTACTCACCAATGGCATCTTTAACTTGCTCTTAGCTTTAGGTCTTTGATTATTCTTCATTATCTAAAGAATAAAGACCAAGCTCCTTAACCCTTCAACACGTAGCTCCAACTGAATTCACCAACCCTGTTTCTAATCATTTCCCTCCCTCCCAAGGTCTATGTTCTCTACATGCTAGAGATACAGGCCCTGACCCTCGGGATACTTGTAGTTGTGTTAGTATTATTGTTGTTAGCTAGAGAATATCAGTGTTATTATTCATTGAGCTATTATGTGCCAGAGAGCTATGGCTTTGTATATACTATGCATTTTATCTTCACTATAACCTTCTACCACATTCTTTTCATTTTACCAATGAAGAAAGAGAGGCTCAGAGTGGTGAAATATCTTGCCCAAAGTCATAAACATTAAGTAACAGAGCCAGAACTCAGAGTATTGGATTCCAAAGCCTATGCTCTTAATCACAACACCATGCAGATGTGTATACTAATGAATTTACTAACGTATTATGGTGGCTACCTGCAGTGGAATTATGAGAATGAAAACAACTAGAAAATGACAGGAAACAGGCAGAAGTAGGCAAATGTTTAGTCCGGGAACCAGTTATAGAGTGCCTATTATGTGCTGGGCCTGAAGTCAAGTACTGGGGATGCCGACAAGTCAAGTATTGTCTCTGCTCTTAAGGAGAAATCATTCTGATAAGGGTGTCACCTAAAATTAGGTGGAAAGCCAGAGTTCCCCAGAAATGGAGCCAGCAGGAGTGATAGTGGCATCCAGGCCCAGGGTTTAGCTGGGGTATAGGATATCAGCCCAAAAGTTCCAGACAAAGGGGAGAAGGATTCAGAGAGATCCCAGGTATCAAGTGACTTAGAGAGTGTACCCTAGGAAGATCTCTGTCTCGCCACAGGAATATTTGAGGGATGAGGAAAGAGGAGTAACTGTTTTACCTTTGACAATCTAGAAAAAATGGAAGCACAAAATAGACACTTTCTTTTTTTTAAGTTTCAACCCTCGTGAACAAAAGGCATAACTCTTTTTTTTTTTTTTGAGATAGAGTCTCACTTTGTTGCCCTCGGTAGAGTGCTGTGGCATCACAGCTCACAGCAACCTCAAACTCTTGTGCTCAAGCAATTTTCTTGTCTCAGCCTCCCAAGTAGCTGGAGCTACAGACACCTGCCACAATGCCCAGCTAGTTTAGAGACAGGGTCTCACTCTGGCACAGCTAGTCTTGAACCTGTGAGCTCAGGCAATCCACCTGCCTTGGCCTCCCAGAGTGCTAGGATTACATTGTAAGCCACCGCGCCTGGCCGAAGAACAAGTCTTTAAAACAGCTATGAAGATTCATTTATTCCACTGGTTTCTATCCTGTGCCAGCCCTCTCCTAGGCATCAGGGATTCAGATAAGAGTCTGACACAGCACCTCCCTGTAGCAGTCATCATGGTTGGTTTATTCTGTCTACAAATAAGTATGAAGAGCCTAGTATGTTCGAGGCATCATCGTAGGAACTGGGGATGAATCAGTGAACAAAACAGACATTATGATCATGGAGCTTACATTCTACTAGAAAGAGACAATAGGCCGGGCATGGTGTCTCATGCCTATAATCCTAGCACTCCGGGAGGCTGAGGCGGGTGGATTGCTCGAGCTCATGTGTTCGAGAGCAGCAAGAGTGAGACCCTGTCGCTATTAAAAATAGAAAAATTGAGGCAAGAGGATTGCTTGAGCCAAGAGTTGGAGATTGCTGTGAGCTATGATGATACCATAGCAGTCTACCCAGCTTGAGACTCTGTCTCAAACAAAAAAAAAAAAAAAGAGAGAGAGAGACAATGAACAAACAAATAAATAAATGTGTAAAATATATGCTACTTTAGATAGTGAGAGGAGCCAGGAAGAAAAATAAAGCAAGAAAGAGGGATAGGAAGTATCTGTGAGACCGAGAAACCCTTCTGCAGAGTTGATATTTGAACAAAGACCTTATATTTTCATATAAAGGAAAGCATCCCACGTAGAGGAAGGAAGGAATACAAAGGTCCCAGGCTGGATTGTGCGTGGAGTGCAACAGCAAGGTTGGATTAACTGGAGCAGAGCAAATATTTTAAGATTTCTGACTTCTGCTGGTGCCTGTGGCTCAGTGTGTAGGGCCAGTGGAGGGTTTTGAATCCAGATGCGAAGTCATCTACTTTGTGAAATCATCTCATTTTCGTTCTGGTTGCTGTGTTGATAATCGAGTGAGGGAGGATAAACGTGGACGTAGGGAGATCAGTTAAGAGGCTCTGGCAATAAAGGATACCAGTGAAGGTGGTGAGCGCTCTTATTTCAGATACAGGCTTACCTCATTTTATTATGCTTCCTTTCAATGCACTTTATAGATACTGAGTGTTTTTTTGTTTGTTTGTTTGTTTTTACAAATTGATGACTTAAGGCAATTCTAGAGATACACACTTGAGATTCATCATGATATACATGTAGATGAAATGGGAAGTCACAGGCTGGATGATGTCCCCAGGGAGTGAGTATATACAAACCAGAAAATCTGAGTACTAAGCTCTGGGAACTGCAATGTTTAGAGTTCAATGTCAACCAGAAAAGAAAACCAATGAGGAACTATTAAAATTATAATTAGTGACATAAGCCAGGCATAGTAAAACAAATATCACACATACTCTTACTCATATGTGGGAGCTAATGGAGTTGATGTCATGAAGGTAGAGAGAAGAGTTACCAGAATTTGAACATGGTATTTGGGATGCAGAGAGATTGGTTAATGGGCACAAACATACAGTTAGGTAGAGTATTCGATAGCACAGTAGGGCTACTATAGGAAACAACAATGTCTTGTATATTAAAAAAAAAAAAAAAAATATATATATATATATATATATATACACAATAGTATAGAAGATTTGAGGCTCGGTGCCTGTGGCTCAAGCTGCTAAGGTGCCAGCCACATACACCTAAGATGAGGGGTTCGAATCCAGCCAGGGATTCACAATGATGGCTGCAACCAAAAAATAGCCGGGTGTTGTGGCAGGCACCTATGGTCCTAGCTACTTGGGAGGCTGAGGCAGGAGACTTGCTTGAGTCCAGGAGTTGGAGGTTGCTGTGAGGTGTGATGCCATGGCACTCTACCCAGGGGGACAGCTTGAGGCTCTGTCTCAAAAAAAAAAAAAAAAAGGAAGATTTGAAACGTTTTCAATATAAAAAGTGATAAATGGTTGAGGTGATGGCTATCTGAAATACCCTGATTTGCTCATTACACATTGTATGCATGTATCCAAATATCACAAGTTCCCTATAATTATAAATCTCTACAATTGTTAGCATTTAAATCTCTATCAATTTAAAAAGTAAAAGTAAAAGTACTTAGCACAAACCTAAACAAACCTAGAAAGAAAACCAGAAGAGGGTGGATTCCTGGAGTCAAATGAAGGAAGCGTTTCTAGGAAAAGGAAGTAATCAACTCAGTCATGTGCTGAGAATTGACCATGGGACTTAACAACATAGAGGCCCTTGGTGACCTTGACATGAGCAATTCCAGGGTAATATTGGGACCTAGGCAGATTGGAAAAGTTTAAGTGATATTTAAAGGAAAAGAAGTGGGCACAGTGAGGTTACCTAAGTCTTTTGAGGACTTTTCAGTAAAGGGGAGGAGGAAATAAGGTAGAAGTTGGAGGGGTATGTGAAACGAGGGAAATGATAGCATTTGCATGTGCTTATAAGAATGACCTCATACAAGGGCTGGGAGGTGGCTGTGACTCACACCTGTAATTCCACCACTCTGGGAGGTTGAAGCAGGATTGCTTGAGCTCACAAATTCAAGACCCACATGAGCAAGAGCCAGACCCTGTCTCTAAAAATAGCTGGGTGCTGTGGGAGGCGCCTGTAGTTCCAGCTATTTGGGAGGCTGAGGCAAGAGAATCACTTGACCCCAATAATTATGGTTGCTGTGAGCTATGACACAACAGCACTCTACCGAGGGTGACAAAGTGAGACTGTCTCAAAAAAATTTAAAAAAATAAAAATAAAAATAGCTGGGTGTAGTGGTGGGTGCCTATAGTCCCAGCTACTTGGGAAGCAGAGGTAAGAGAATCACTTGGCCCCAAGAGTTTGAGGTTGCTGTGAGCTATGATCCCGGCACTCTACCCAGGGTGACAAAGTGAAACTCTGTTTCAAAACAAAACAAAACAAAGCAATGACTTAGTACACAGTTACTCAACTTTAGCACTATTGACATTCTGGGTAGAATAATTATTTGCTGGGAAGGGCCATCCTCTGAACTGTAAGATGTTTAGAAACATTCTTAGCCTTCTATCCAGTAGATGCCGATAGCACTCCCATCCTTGAGGGGATGAGGGGAGAATCACTTCGGTTTGAGAACCACTGACTAAGTAAAAAAGGACAAATATTGGTGATGCAGAATACACATATAGCATGGGAGAATTGCTGGGGGCAATATCCTGGAGTGAGTGGGAAGGGATGGACTCTACTGCATAAGAGGAAGGATGAGCGTGCTCGGATCACAGAGAGTGCATCCACTTCAACAGAGGTCTGAGCCCAGACGTAGGCAGGTAGCTAGATGAGCAGTAGGCATGTATGGAAGTCCTCTTCTGGATGCCATTGTTTTCTCAGTAAAATAAGAAGCAAAGTAAGCAGCTGAAAACAAGGACTTGAAAGGAGGTATTGGAAGTTTTAGATGGGAGATCATCTAGGAGAGCAAGAGATAAAATGTACTAGAGAAATGTAAGTGCTGAGCAGTAAAGACTCATTAAGAGTAGAGTAAGACTAATTAATGGCGTTGCATATTTTCTTTTCATTCTTTCTTTCTTTTTTCTTTCTTTCTTTCTTTTTTTTTTTGTAGTTTTTGACCAGGGTTGGGCTTGAACCCACCACCTCTGGCATATGGGGCTTGTGCCCTGCCCTTGAGCCACAGGCACCGCCCTGTTGTTGCATATTTTCTCTACTCATACTCAGGGGCCTTGGTGCAGGCACAGAATAAGCAGAATGTTGGATATAAGGGGGTTGTAGTCTTACCAAGAGAGTACCATGAAGTGAGAGGGAGCAAGGGAGCTGAGCATGTGTGCAAGAGAGAGATTACTTGCCCCTGAATGGATCTTTATAATGATTGGGTAGGAGGGAAGTAAGAACATGGAGGGAAAGGAGAGTGGAAAGGTGGCTGGTAGATTATCAGTGGAATATCGACCCCTGTGGGATTGAAAGATTCTCGAAGTTGGTATTGAAAAAGATAAGCTGGAAATATAGGTCCGAGAGCGAGATGCTTAAAACTGAAATTATGGAGGGATGTATTTATCAGTAAGGACAAGGTTGAGGTTATGACTTGGGTAGCGTGTTTCAGGGTGGGGTCACAAAAGCAGATACAGAGACATGAGGAGTGACAGACACCAAAACCTCATTGCAGTAACCAATGTAGTCACCAATTTACACTCTATCTTGGATGATTAGCTTAGACGATCCTGGTAATATTATTCCCTTTGTTGATGAGTGATTTAGGATGATCAGGTAGAGGAGGGAAAGGATGCTGGGGAGCTCTGGAAAATGTTTCCTTATTCCAGAGAAAGAGGAAGTTTGGCTCGGCACCTGTGGCTCAAGTGGCTAAGGCGCCAGCCACATATACCTAAGGTGGTGGGCTCGAATCCACCCTGGGCCTGCCAAACAACAATGATGGCTGCAACCAAAAAAAAAAAAAAAATAGCCAGGTGTTGTGGCAGGTGCCTGTGGTCCCAGCTACTCAGGAGGCAGAGGCAGGAGACTCGCTTGAGCCCAGGAGTTGGGTTGGAGGTTGCTGTGAGCTATGATGTTATAGCACTCTACCCAGGGGGATAGCTTGCAGCTCTGTCTCAAAAAAAAAAAAAGAAAGAGGAAGTTTCTCCCTTCTCCTCCCCTCCCCTCTCCTCCCCTCTCCTCCCTTTCCTTCTTTTCTTTCCTTTCTTAGATGAGTCTCATTCTGTTGCCCTGGGTAGAATGCTGTGGTGTCACCGGTCACAGAAACCTCAGACTCTTGAGCTCAAGAGACTCTCTTGTCTCAGTTTTCCTATTTTTAAGTAGAAACAGGTCTTGCTCTTGCTCAGGCTGGTCTCCAGCTCCTGAGCTCAAGCAATCTGCCTGCTTCAGCCTTCCCGAGGGCTAGGATTATAGGTGTGAGCCACCATGCCTGCCTGAGGAAGTTTGTTTTCTCCCTCTAAATTATGTAATGTCTGAAACTCTGTCCTGTTACCAGTCTAGTTGTTTTACCACCAGAAGGAATGCTAGATGAGCTCAACAAAAAAAATGAGTAATAGTTGATATGTGTTTACCAATCAGAAAGATAACATACCTAGGCTAGGTGTGGTGGCTCATGCCCAGAAACCCAGAACTTTGGGAAGTTAAGCCAGGAGGATGGCTTGAAGGCCAGGAGTTTGAGACTGACTTGAGCAAGATAGCCAGACCCCATCTCTACAAAATGTAGAAAAATTACTCAGGTATGGTGGCATGCACCTGTAAGTCCCAGCTACCTAGGAGGTTGAGGCAGGAGGATCATTAGAGTCCAGGAGTGTGAGGTTGTAGTGATCTGCGAAGACCCTACTACACTCTAATGGGAGGCAACAGAGTGAAACCTTGTCTCAAAAAAAAAAAAAAGATAATGTAGGCCTGGCATGGTAGTTCATGCCTATAATTCTAGCACTTTGGAAGGCTGAAGTTGGAGGATTGCTTGAGGCCAAGAAGTTGAGACCAGCCTGGGCAGCATAGTTAGACCACATCTCTAAAAAAACCCAGTATGGTAGTGTATGCCTGTAGGCCCAGTATTTAAGAGGCTGATGGCTTAAGAGGTGCCCAGTAGTTGGGTGGAAGGATGGTTTAAGCCCAGGACTTTAATGTCGCAGTGCATGACCCTGCTACTATACTCCAGCCTGGGCAAAAGAGTGAGATCCTGTCTCAAAAAAAAAAAAAAGATACTATATGTTATAGGTTTGTTAGTTGCCTAGCTATCTAGTGTTTACCTTCCCTTTCTTTCTTCTTAACTGTATTGTAGCAGGAAACCAACGCAGATAGAAGACTCCAGGCACCAGTTGATTAGAGGAAGCAGGTTTATTCAGCCGGGGGTACTCAGAACACCAGTGTGTTTCCCAAAACCGAGCCCCCTGACTCAATCTCTTGCCTCTCTTTTATCCACCTTTCAGGGTGGGAGTGCATGTGAGGGTCATAAGACAGAGAGATATGACATCATCCTCAAGGTCCCGGGCTCAAGGGGAAAGGTCAGATTCGCCCTCATCCTTGAGACCGGTCGGGCCAGCTGCCCCAAAGGCAACAGAAACCCAAGGAGGCTACTAGGTTACAATCTAGACCCTGCATATGTCAGGGGAGAAACACGCAGACAGCAGAAACGCCTGCGGCTTGGCTGAAGCCTACACAGAGCAGGTAGGATAGATTCTTTTAGTTCTGCTTTTACTTTCTTGCCTCAGTATTAATATTTTCCTTTGGGAGCTCCTCCTCTCTCCCTGTGTGACTGACTCCAACCCCAGTTCTAGAGGTGGAATCAAGTAGAGTAGATCAGGCAAGCACATGGTTCATACCAGTAATCCCAGCCAGCACTTAGGGAGGACAAGTTGGAGGACAACTTGAGGCCAGTTCAAGATCAGACTGGGCAATATAGGGAGATCCTATCTCAACAAAAAATAAGGCAAACTAGCCTGCCTTTGTGGTGAGCACCTGTAGTCTTAGCTACTCAGGAGGCTGAGGCAGAGGGATTGTGTAAGGATTGTATAAGCCCAGGAATTTGAAGTTATAGTGAGTTATGAAGTTATAGTGAGCTATGATGATGTTACTGTGCTCTAGCCCAGGCAAGAGAGTAAGGCCTTTTTATTCCTTTTTCTTTCTTTCTTTCTTTCCTTTTTTTTTTTTTTTTTGAGACAGAGCCTCAAGCTATTCCTCTGAGTAGAGTGCCGTGGCATCACAACTCACAGCAACCTCCAACTCCTGGGCTCAAGTGAGTCTCCTGCCTCAGCCTCCCAAGTAGCTGGGACCACAGGCGCCCGCCACAACACCCAGATATTTTTTGGTTGCAATTGTCATTGTTGTTTTGGTGGGCCCAGTGGATTTGAACCCACTACCTTAGGTGTATGTGGCTGGCGCCTTAGCCACTTGAGCCACAGGTGCCGAGCCTTCTTTTCTTTTTCTTTCTTTCTTTTTTTTTTTTTTTGAGACAGAGGCTTAAGCTGTTGTCCTGGGTAGAGTGCCTTGGCAACATAGCTCACAGTAACCTCCAACTCTTGGGCTCAAGTGAGCCTCTTGCCTCACCTTTTCTATTTGTAGTAGAGACAGAGGTCTTGCTTTTGCTCAGGCTCATCTTGAACTCATAAGCTCAAGCAATCCACCTGCCTCAGCCTCCCAGAGAGACCTTGTCTTAAAAAAAGTTAACCAGGTGTAGTAGTGGGCACCTGTAGTCTCAGCTATTGAGGAGGCTGAAGCAGCTTATTTGCATCCATGGGAGAATTGGGAAAAGCCTGTCCAAAGATACAGCCAACATACCAACATATACAGGAGGTCATAGATGAGACAAGTGAAGGCAACAGAAGAGAAGCTCTGATTGAACTTTTCTGAAGCCTGCGTTATTCCTTAGCTTTCAGCTACATTTGCCAGTAAATCCTTTCTTTAATTCAGGTAATTTTTTTGTTGTTGTCGTCGAGACAGAGTCTCACTTTGTTGCCCTTGGTGGAGTTCAGTGGTATCACAGCTCACAACAAACTCCTCAGCTTCCTGGGTAGCTGGGACTATAGGCATCTGCCACAACATCCAGCTATCTTTAGAGATGAGGTCACGCTTTGGCTCAGGCTGGTCTTGAACCTGTGAACTCAGGCAATCTACCTGCTTTGGCCTCTGAAGTGCTAGGATTACAGGTGTGAGCCTGATTACTTTGCCTGGTCCAATTCAGGCAATTTGAGTTGGATTTTTTTTTTTTTTTTAGAGACAGAGTCTCACATTATCGCCCTTGGTAGAGTCCAGTGGCATCACAGCTCACAGCAACCTCCAACTCCTGGGCTTAGGTGATTCTTTTGCCTCAGCCTCCTGAGAAGCTGGGACTACAGGCACCCGCCACAATGCCTGGCTATTTTTTTGTTGCAGTTTGGCTGGGGCAGGGTTTGAACCCACCACCCTTGGTATATGGGGTAGGTGCCCTACTCACTGAGCCCACAGGCGCTGCCCTTTTTTTTTTTTTTTTGAGACAGAGTCTCACTCTGTTGCCCTAGCCCCAGGCTAGAGTGCCACAGCCTCAGCCTAGCTCACAGCAACCTCAATCTCCTGGGCTCAAATGATCCTCCTGTCTCAGTATCCTGAGTAGCTGGGACTATAGGCACCTGCCACTATGCCTGGCTAATATTTCTAATTTTAGTGGAGACGGGATCTCACTCTTGCTCAGGCTGGTCTTTAACTCCTGAGCTCGAGCAATCCTCCTGCCTCGTCTTCCCAGACTTATAGGATTACAGGCATAAGTCACTACAACCAGCCTCAGTTGGATTTTTTATTACTTGCGCCTGAGTGGATCTTTGTTTAAAATACATGAATATAATCAGCATACTTATTTTTTTTTTGAGACAGAGTTTTATGATGCTGCCCTCAGTAGAGTGCTCTGGCATCACAGCTCACAGTAACCTCCAACTCTTGGGCTTAAGCGATTCTCTTGCCTCAGCCTCCCAAATAGCTGGGACTATAGGTGCCCACCACAATGCCTGGCTATTTTTATTTATTTATTTTTTATTTTTATTTTTATTTTTATTTTTTTGAGACAGAGTCTCAAGCTGTCACCCTGGGTAGAGTGCTGTGGCATCATAGCTCACAGTAACCTCCAACTCCTGGGCTCAAGTGAGTCTCCTGCCTCTGCCTCCCAAGTAGCTGGGACTACAGGCACCCACCACCATGCCTGGCTATTTTTGTTGTTGTTGTTGTTGTTGTTGCAGCCATCATTGTTGTTTGGCGGGCCCAGGCTGGATTTGAACCCAGCAGCTCAGGTGTATGTGCCAGCATCTTAGCCACTTGAGCCACAGGAACCGAGCCTGCCTGGCTATTTTTTTTGTTGCAGTTATCATTGTTGTTTAGCTGGCCCGGGCTGGGTTTGAACCCGCCCGCCTGGGTGTATGTGGTCAGGTCCGTGACCACTGTGCTACAGTTGCCAAGTCATGATCAGCATACTTTTTAATAATCTATATTATATTTGACATTAGCTGCTATATGAAAAAGTCATACCATACTATTTTGTGTTTTTTTATTTCTCAAACAAATGAAATAAAAATTGACCTATTCTACACCAAACATCTATCAATCCTAATGGTTTGTGTGTGGGATACACAGATATGACTCTGGAGAACTGGACAGTGGCAATATTTTATCCCAAAAAGAATGATGAGCTTTGGGAGGTGCCTGTGGCTCGGTGGGTAGGGCGCCGGCTCCATATACGGGCAGGTTCGAACCCGGCTCCGGCCAAACTGCAACAAAAAAATAGCCAGGCGTTCTGGCGGGCACCTGTTGTCCCAGCTACTCGGGAGACTAAGGCAGGAGTTGGAGGTTGCTGTGAGCTGTGACGCCATGGCACTCTACTGAGGGCCATAGAGTGAGACTCTGTCTCCAAAAGAAAAAAAAAGAATGATGGGCTCAGGGAAGGGTTTAGGCAGGCTAAACAAATAAAAGAACTGTTTTGGTTTTGAGGATAAGTATTTTTTGGAAGGAAAATTATCTTTCATTGCCTTTTTCTGTAAATAAAATTCTTTTTTTTTATTGAATGGTAACTATGTACATTAATGCATTTCTGGGGTACAGTGTGGGGTTTTCACATGCAATCCGAAATACTTCCATCAAACTGGTCAACACAGCCTTCATGTCATTTTCTCAGTTGTTGTTTTAAAACG
>CAUYQV010008753.1:0-26612 GCA_963574575.1 Galagoides demidoff | reverse complement strand
CCTCAAGCTGTCCTCCTGGGTAGAGTAACATGGCATCACAGCTCACAGCAACCTCAAACTCCTGGGCTCAAGCAAGTCTTCTGCCTCTGCCTCCCAAGTACCTGGGACTACAGGAGCCACCACAACGCTGGCTATTTTTGGTTGCAGCCATCATTGCCGTTTGGCAGGCCTGGGCTAGATTCAAACCCTCCAGCTCAGGTGTATGTGGCTGGCAGGCACTGAGCCTACAGTCGCTCAAATCTTATCATGAGTTCCTAGAACTATTGACAAATTGATTAACACATAACCTACTGACATAGAGAAGGACACTGATTTGTTTCTAAATTATAAAATGTTGCTCATTTGTTTCTGAATCACAAAGTTTTACTGATTGTTTTGCATGTAAATAATTTTAGCCTGTATGTTGTAATGTGGTTTTTACTCTCCAATGAGAAAAGACAACTCTGATTTGAGGAGTCTTCTTCCATTCTTCTGATCTTTCTTATAAAAAGCATTGCAACTTGTAATAGACTTTGGAATATGCCCAACTTCATTGATGTGGCTCCCTGAGTTAATTCTCAAATTTGGCTTTCAATAAACCTTTAGTAAATTATTTCTGTCTCAACAGTCTTAATTTCAGTCAACAAGGGATAGAAATTGAATTAATTATTGTTAGAAGGGCTGGGGTCAGAGGACTGATTGAAAAAGAGAGCTTGGGGGACATTTTGAGGTCAGGGAAATATTCCATATCATGGTAATAGCACTAGTTATAGAGCTGTATACATTTGCCAAACTCATTATTAAACTATATCCGTAAAAGGATGCATTTTATTATGTGAAATTTTGTCTCAATTATAGGCAAAAGGCCTATATGCCTCTGGCCAAAAAAGCTGTTTGAGAGAGAGCAGTGAAAAGACTCTGTGCAGGCATACTTGTGAGAAACTGAGGCAGAATCCCATATGGCCGGGTTGGTTGTGGGCCTAAAAGCCCCCTGACCTAAGGTCGGCCCGGTAGGTTGCCAGCATAAAAATCCCCTGACTTAAGGGCCACATGGGAGCAGAGGTTTGCACACAAATTTCGGTATGCCCTAGAAGTTCCTTAACTATGCCTCATTTTTAAGATCGAAGTAACTACCTCCAAATAGCAAGGTCAGTAGAACAGACTTTCAAGCCACCTCTTTCCTCCATAGACTCAGGCTTCATCAGATAAAAACAAAAGAAGTAATGGCTAACAACATGTTCTCCATTAAGTTATACTAAATTGGGTTAGGTTGAAAGGGTTATGCTAAAAGGTGCATGTTGGGTGGATTATCAGATTACTAGGAAGGAGCTACTTACAAGGCGGGTGGTCACAAGATGTTTAAATGGATTAATGAAGTCATTGATGTGTCCAATGTGCACGTGCAGAGGGATTGTAATGAATATTAATGAGGTCATTGCTGTATAGTGTGCATGCACAAGATTCCCTATACAAACCAACCACAAATAAAGAAGCTCACCATTTTGCCTGAGTGAGCAGATGGTTACCTTTATTTAAAACACAATGTCAATAAGCTTGCTTATTCTTTGCTACATGGCTTTTCCGTGAGACTCTAATGGCAACACCCTTACAGCAACACTCAATAAGCTTGAATTTGTAAAAGTATCAAAAATAGCGATCTTATGATGGAGTTGCTGAAATAGAAAATGTTAAACCAATATTTTCAAAAATGTAAGGTATGTCAATCACAATCCCCCAATTAAAAAATTAATGGTACTAACAATAACATTTTAATTCATATTTTTCAATTTCTCTTGTATGTATGCCTGTACACTTTATATAATGTATTGACACAAATGTACAAGTACTTAATTAATACATAAATAACTGAATATGCAAAGGAGATGAATGCAAAAGTCTTGTTTAACCTTAAGGCATGCACACTCAAGATATTTGGGATACCTTTGATGTTGCCACTGCTGATTTTTCTTTATTGTAATAAATAATTTCAAACTTACAACTCTGTGCTTAGACCTCTTCTCCTCATTTGGCATTTTTTTCCCTTAGAAAAGAATAACAAAGTTTGGATTAATGTGTCAGAGTTTAAAAACTGCGTCTCATGAAATATTATTTTCCAAAGTCCTGGAGAGTGAACCTTGCCACAAACAGTGGACAGGTATGCATGATTCACCATCCGCTTATCAGCACTGGCTGATACAATTTTAGATGCTCTTTATTATATTACTTATATTACGGAAGACACTTTTATCATTATAACTTTTAGGTTTTTTAAATTAATAAATTAGTAAGTTCCTTTTCGCAAATGTCTTTCAGCAAGCTATTCAAATCTTAAAAACATGTATGGTTTTTGTGAGCTTCTGCTCCCTCTGCCTGCCCCCCCTTCCTATTCCCCCACCCTGCAGGCAAGTCCATTCCCTCCACCTCCTTCCCTCCTTCCCACTCCCCCCAGGCAGCGGGCAGCAAGCCTCCCATTCCCCCGCCCCCCTGCTTTACAGGCTTTTCCCAGCCATGTTCCCATGATCTCTAGAATAGAAGAAGCATGGAAAGTTCCAAGTTTCACTACCACTAGGTTCTCAGCAGGTAAGTAATGGTACAAGACTCACCCAGGCCTGATTGATTATTGTTAACCATTGTGATCTAAGACATACCCATTGATTGATTACCGTTGTATAATGATGACTACTGTGATCTAAGATGTATCCATTAATCAATTACTGTTGTAAGATTGTAACCATTGTAATTTGAAACGTATCCCTTGACAACCGAACTGAAACCCGGCCAATGGCAATGCACCTCACCCACCCCTGCTCGCTTAAGCTATGCAAAAAAAAAGGTATAAAAGACAGAAAACTCTGCATAGGAGGAGCGGCTTGTCTCAGTGCAATGGCCCCCCTGCGCAGGTGCGAATAAAATCACCAATTATTTGCATCAGTGTGGGTCCGAGTTTATTTCTCTTCCAGGTCCTTTTGGACACTTCAGGTTTCACTAATTAATATAGTATGTTATATGCATCAATTTCCTTACATAAAACCAACTTTACAGTCCTGAACAGGATGCAGTTGGGAACGCTACTGACAAAGCTGGCCCGCAGTTTACAGTCAGTGGGGGCTGGGCAGCAACTCTCAACTACTCCTTCCTGCTGGAACCCCATCTTTTAATAGACCTTTTTTGTTTCCTCAGTGTTAGTTCTTACATTCTTCTCCTTACTCTTGCAGTTACCTGCTTGTAAGATGCCTGCCTTCATAACAGGTCAATTTCTTCAACTCCTTGAAAATAGTAGCCTGGCTCCCAAGCTCTGGATACTTGGAGTGGGCCCTCACCGGGACTGTGTGCACTTGAGTCTCATAGAACAACGAACTTTCCTTTTGGGAATTTTGGGCCTCTTAATTAAAGGCTTGAGTTTTTGCTGAGCTCTATAAGTATAGTGACCACCCAGTAGGTAATGCAGCCTAGATTAGTTTATATCAAGGAGTCCAGAGCTGCTATCTAAATACAAGTTATCTCCATTCTACCCACCTAAGGGAGGTTTTCACCCATGGAAGAACCAAGTGGGAATGTGTACATGGCAAGACTTCACTCTCAGGGCACCGGCCCCATATACTAGAGGTGGTGGGTTCAAAGCCAGCCCTGGCCAAAAACGAACAAACAAACAAAAAAGACTCACTCTCAGCCCTTTAGAGAGAGAAAGCAGACAGCAGCACCACAAGGAAAAACAAACAAACCAGTAAGGAAAACAGTTTTTATGCTCAAAACTGGCTAAAGGATGTAAAAAGTCTCAGAGTAACAGTTATGGAATTCTTTGAATCCAGCAATATAAAACAACCAATGCTGGTTAAACCAAACTTACAATTTTACAGGGAAAGGAACTTGGAATTCTCAGTTCTAACTGTACACCAAGACAATCTGCAGAGCTTGTGCCTGTCTAACCTCTCTGTTAAGCCTGGAATCAGGACCGTGCATCTGTATTTTTAAGAAGTCGCACGTATGATTCTGATGCATAGCCCATATCTAAAATCATTGGAGTTAGTTCTGGGGATCAGATGGGCTTGGGAAAAAATAATTCTTTCCGGGAAGCTTAACACAAAGACATCCTAAAATCTAAAACTACTAGATCTTTATACTTAGCCAGTAAATCAACTTGTGGATTGATTAAGACCACTGGACTATTTTGCCAAGGATTAACAATCTTGTTATAGTTCCCAGAGTTACTTTGCATGAGACAAATTATACATTGAGTAAAACAGAGACTAGAGATCACGTGTGCACATTCTTGGTCCTGCCGTGAAGCTGAGCAGAGAATGATGCTTAATTTGACAAGGCACTTGTTGTGGAGAAAATGTTTTATTTACTTATGCAAGGCATAATAGTTTTTTGGAGGCCTAGAAATACCAATACAGAATAATTTGAAGATTCTGAAGAGTGAAATAAACTCAAGTTGTATTAAGCCCATCTGTTCAGCTATGCACTTCTTCAAGTCAGAGGTACTGTCCACTAGAAAGCAGTTCTGTTTAAAACACAGGGAGTGCCCTCAACAGGCACATCTGAACCCACACAGGCAGCAGCAGACCCAGCTGGCCAACTAAGGTTGGAGAATCAAGATGGGAGGGAGGGATGCACTGGAAGGGCAACAACTTGGAAAGAAGAGTTATCTATCTATTATTAAACAGAAGAGGGTGGAGAGGTTTTCTCTAAGGGCTCTGTAATCACAATTTGAGTGTTGTGGAGGTAGGAAGATGGTAGCATTGAAGACGAGAAAGACCACTGTCTCTGCGGAGCTGCTGTGCCTGACACATGTCAGAATGACTCCAGAATTGATGTGGCGGGTTCTGATAGCACTTAATTAAAGTCAGTAAATACTGGCTAATGAGGCATCAACCAAAAAATGACCTCTAAGGGAGCAGTGATCTTGTGTGTGATTTATTGCTGGCCTCATGCGCATGGCAATCCTTCACCTTTAAACAACAGGTGCAGAATTTTACATACTACTTTTAAGCTGCAAACCCATCTTTCCTGCCTCCCTTTGCTTTGCGACCCTCTGAACTACATTTCCCATACTTCACTTCCTGTTGGTTTCTGCCAACAAGACATACCGTAGGGGGATTGGAAGGAGGAAGTAGAGAGAAGTGACTTCCTTCCTGGTTTTTCCTCTTCCTGCCAGCTTTACTCCATCCTTCAGCTTTCCTCAGTACTCCCAGAACCAGCCTCATGTCACCCTCAGAGCTCTAACGATGGCCAACGATGCTCCTTCCTCAGAGAGCTGAGCGCCAAGATGGTGCTAACTGTGCCTCCCATCCCTTTTCAGAGGTCCCTCCAAGGAGCTCTGTCTGGTGGTTATTATCTCTACACGGCTTCTGTGCCCCCCTTTTCTTTTCTAGCCTCCCAAATCCTTTTTAGTTAATTATCTCTATCAACCCCCCATTCAAAATATTTAGAATACTTTTGCCTTTTTGACCAGACCCTGCCCAATACAGACAGCAGCAACTGAGCTGGCTAATGTGATCAAAAGGAAAGAACAAACATAAGTGCAAGCGAATGGCCAACAAACATAGGGGAAAATGCTCATCATCCCTAATAATCAGAGAAATACAAATCAAAACCACCCTGAGGTATCACCTAATCCACATCACAAAGTCCCAAAGCTGCAGATACTGGTGCAGATGTGGAGATAATGGAATAATTTTGCACTGCTGGTGGGACTGCAAACTAATACAGCCTCTTTGGAAGGAAGTATGGAGAATCCTCAAAGAACTCTAATTAGACCTCCCATTTGATCCTACAATCCCATTGCTAGGCATCTACCCAGAAGAAAAAAAAATGATTTTATCATAAATACATTTGCACTAGATTGTTTATTAACAGCTCAATTTACAATTTCCAAGATATGGAAATAACCTAAGTGCCCATCAACCCATGAATAGATTAACAAATTGTGGTATATGTATGCCATGGAATACTATTCAGCCTTAGAAAAAGATGGAGAATTTACATCTTTTGTATTGAACTGGATGAAGTTGAAACACATTCTTCTTAGTAAAGGTTCATAAGAATGGAAAAACAATTATCCAATGTACTCAATACTAATATGAAGCTAGTAGATGAACTAATACATTCCCACACAAGGAAAAAACTCAAATTCAATTCAAGATTGGGGGGAGGAGAGAGAGAGGAAAGGGGGAGGCGGGAGGGAGATTGGTGGGTTCCCACCTGATGGGCACAGTGTAAGGGTATATGGCACACCTCCTGGGTGCAGGACACACCTACAACAGGGACTTTACCTAACAAATGGAAACACTGCAACCTAATTGATTGTACCCTCATATTAACCTGAAAGTTAAAAAATGTAAATTCATTAATTGTGCTTATGTACTTGCCAGTTCTTTTAACTGAAGGGAACTGCTGATATTTTCAATGATCACCTCTGCTTCTGAGTCATCACCCAAGGTCCAACCCTCTGAATCTAAGCTCCATCTTCCAGGATCTCACTGCCCTCCCCCTCCATTCCTGCACACCTCTCACCCAAGCCCACAGCCTCCCTGGGTCCATGCACTCCAGGAGGTGGGCAAGTGACAGTTGCCCTCAGTTCATGTTCAAAGACCCAATGTGGGCTGACCACCAGCACCCTGGGCTGACCTGGCGTGCTGCTTTGCAAATGTTCACATTTGAACCCCGGTATAAACTGCCAGGATTACTGTCTTAGGCTCCCTGCTGGGCAGTTTGAATATAGCCCCAAATTTGGAGATCATGCTAAGTGATACAACCCTGCTAATCAAGTAGTACGAGGTGACTGTCTCCTGCCTGTGATCCACTTTCAACCCAGAGAAGCCTCGTTCACACAGCGGCGTCTCCTTCTCCCCCAGACTCATCCTTTCCTTACTTCCCTTCAATGCTTAGAGCCCTGTGTATTGCAACTCTGTGTGTAAGAGTAATTTCCACCCTATTGTGCCTCTTTTATCAATAATTATTTTACATCTTCAAACAATTGGGCACTATTGTACTTAGCCTATCTAAAAAGAACTCAGAATTTTTAAAAAACCTATGCACATTTTGAAAATAAACAGTTCTTATTGATACTAATAAGGGCTTCTTATTTCTAACTAGTGGGATGAGCACAATACTAGGAAAATTTTAGATGATAGTGTCACTGCTGATGAAACGGTATTTACGCTTTCTTATAATTTACTTGACCTATCTTTGAGTCAGAATCAAAAGTCTGCATGGTAGCTATGGATTTTCAATTATGTGCTCTCAGTTTTTTGAATATTTTAAAACATATTCACTCAGCCAGGCACAGTTGCTCCCACCTGTAATCCTTGCAGGGAGGCCAAGGCGGTGGATTGCCTGAGCTCACAGGTTAGAGACCAGCCTGAGCCAGAGTAACACTTCATCTCTAAAAATAGCTGGATGTTGTGTGGGCGCCTGGAGTCCCAACTACTCAGGAGGCTGAGGCAAGAGAATTGCTTGAGACCAAGAGTTTGAGGTTGCTGTGAGCTGTGATGCCACAGCACTCTACCGAGGTGACAAAGTAAGACTCTGTCTTGAAAAAAAACCCCATAAAAAGATATTCACTCAAAAGTCACACAAAGTGTATGAGGGGGCAGGGAATCTAGTTAAACAGATAGGAAAGATAAGATCTACTCATTTCTTAGGAAGCTCATGAAAAAGAGGTAAATTATCAGAAATATCTTTCGGAAATGAAAGAATTTTAAAGGCTCCGTGTTATTTAGTAAGTATATAAAAAGAAAGAAAAGTTATCTTATTCTCTAAACCTTTACTCCAATTTATTTCTCATACAATAACATCCTTTTTATTAAATGTCCAGGGGCCAGGTTGGTGGCTCACAACTCTAATCCTAGCACTCTGGGAGGCCAAGCCATGTGCCTGAGCTCACAGGTTTGAGACCAGCCTGAAATGGAGCAAGACCTTGTCTCTAAAAATAGTGGATGTTGTGGTGGATGCCTGTAGTCCCAGCTATTTGGGAGGCTGAGACAAGAAGATCACTTGAGCCCAAGAGTTTGAGGTTGCTGTGAGCTATGAGGCCACAGCACTCTACGAAGGGCAACAAAGTAAGACTGTGTCTCAAAAAAAAAAGTCCATATAAATTATCCCACATTTTAAATTTTCTGTGTACTGAAATTTTGGTTCTCCATTAATACAAAAAAAATTTAAATCAAGTGTAATCTTTATCAATCACCCTGACATATACTACAGTCAAGATATACACAGAATATTCTAAGATCTCCCAAGTCTAAAATTCTTTTTTAATTCTCCTCTGGACCATCCCTGCCATGTTTCTACTGTCCTATTTGTCTGGTCCCTTACAGGACAAAATTTCTCAAAGGCAGCTGTCCTCATCGCCGCCACTTCCTCACTTCAGATTTTACCTCCAATTCTGCTCCACTGCTCCCCTGGCAGTATTGTGATGCCAAGGACCTCAATTTCATCAGTGTTGATGAGAATCACAGCTCTGTTCTCATCTTAAACACTTAGCAGGTATTTTAACCTGTTCAAGTACTCTCTCTTTCTCTCTTTTTCCTAATTAAATGACACCATAACTCTTGGGTTTTCTTCCACTCTCCTGGGAGATTCTTCCCAATCTCAGCATGCGTCTTTCTCTGCTGAAGCACTAAATGACCAAGTACTCCGAAATCAGTCCTGGACTTTCTCCTATTTTCAATCAAAATTTATCCAATACACCGTGTCTTCCAATATCAGACCTGCACATGCGGGTATCTCTCCCAGGCTTTTCTCATATAATTGTCCTCCTACTTGACATCTCCACTGGATTGTCTAATGCTTCCGATTAATGCTGCCTGGCCTATGTTGAATATTTCCCTCCAGAAGTGAAGGTGCATGGGATACAAAACATAGCCAGAGAGATTAAGAAGAGGAACAGATCTTCTGTTGTAGGAGGGAGGAAGGAAGGAAGAAAATAGAGGATGGGTGTGAACGCCAATGACTTGGTGGCTGTGAGGGCAGAGTGTGAAGGAACCCTCCATGGTAAGGCTTCTCATTCTCTCAGAAATGACAATATAGCCAGTTTCGTGGCCTCAGCTGTGTATGGTTATCTTGAATTTATAGTGATCATTAAGAAGGGAGAGTGATGTAATTATATTAATTTTCAGAAAGATGAATGTGTCAAAATAGAGTATGAATTAGAAGACATTGAACTGAAAAGTGTGGAGAACATTAACCGACAGTCTAACCACATTCGGGGGAAAAAAATTATTTTGGAGAGAGAATGTGTTAGCTCACATCACACATCCAGCCTTTCATTCATTCACAGATGTTTAACACTCCCCTCTCCATGGCTCAGAGATGATTCATTTGCTACCTGTTCACCGTTTCCTCTAAACTTAAGACGAGGACTTTCCTGGAGGCATCACTGATCCTGCAGAAGTAAGGAATAATAGTAAAGAAGAACGTGGATAGATCACTGGGGGAAACAAAGGGAAAAATAATGCTTTCTATTCTTTAGGGAAATGGAAGTCATCTCTACATATGCAAAAAAATTGTCAGGCTGGGCATAGTACCAGATACCTGCAATCCCCAGGATAGCTTGAGCCCCAGGCTGGGGTGCAGTGAGTTGTGATCACACCACTGCACTCTAGCCTGGTCTGGAGAGCAAGACCTGTCTCAAAAAGAAAGAAGAAGAAGAAAGAAGGAGGAGAAAGGAGGAAGAAAGAGAAGAAGAGGAAGAGGAAGAAAAACTACTTGTTCTGCATCCAAGATGAGAGGGCATTTTCAAAGTACTTCAACTGGGAAATACTTCCCAGATCATCCTGCTAAGGAGTATGTGTCCTTTCTACTGTTGCACAAACTATAAAAATGATTTGTTGCTGGCACCGTCTGAGGATGGTACTCTCAAAATAATAGATACCAAACAGGAATTGTGTGCCAGTGTATTCCCTCTGAGAAAATCTGTTTATGAAAACATCCATTGTGCAGGAGGTGGGAGATCTGTCACTGACACTCCACCTCAGGAACTGGAGGAAGCAGCCCATTAAATTCACACAACACAGAAAAGTGAAAGAGAAACCGTGAAAATCAAGAAAGGGGATAAGTAAGGAAAGACCTGGTGTGTTTCTGATGGGAATTGTTTAATATGTATCAGGAAGAAAACAGGGTAGGTATTAAGCAAGAATTTAACCATAAACTGTAAAAAAAAAACACCCAACAAACAAATCTGGTCTGGCCACGTGTGGTGGGTTTTTGTGACACTCCCAGAGTAGGATCAGGAAGGAACCGGCTGAATCCCTGATTGGAAGAGGGGACGATGATGATGATGATGATGATTACACAGAAATGTCAGATGATGGTGAATATCCATAGTTAGTTTAGGAGCTCAGGTTTTTTAAAAAGAGCACATATGTCATTCGAATAGCTAAAACACATAGATTTTTTAAAAATGTGATTAATGATCTACCGTATACAAGCACTGTAAGAAATTTAAAGATCCTGTTCTTCCCAATGATTGTTTTTTAACATTTGGGATTAATTTGTCATTTAGTTGCAACTCTTTAATCAGAATCGATCATCTAAACATTGGGAATGCTCTACAGCTTGTCTTTAATAAGAGAAAAAAAATACCAAGTGGCTAATACTCCGGTCAGTTAATGCCCTTACCCTTTTTAGCCAAGGAACTCTTCCGTTTCACCAAGTTGCTCATCCAGTTGAGGCTTTTCGGTTTCTGTCTTCCTCCTCTTCTTCATGACATTTGATATAGTAATCTACTCCTCTCCGGACAAGCTCTCTGCCTCATCTCCCATGATAACACAGTAGTTCTCAGGCTAGCCCAGTCATCCTTTGCTTCAAGCGTTTTCAGTCCCTAAGATGCAATTCTAGGCCCTTCTCTCTTCTCATTCTACACGTTAATGCTTACACAGAGCTGGGGACAGAGTGAGTAGTGATTAAGCATATTTTGGGTTGATGAATCCAATCAATCAAGTTTGAATTTTTCCCTTTCAAACCCCAAATATAGGCATGTTAAAAAGTGGCAGAGGAAATTAATTTTAGGACACAAGGAAGTGTGGATTTTAACTTGGCTAGGAATAGCAAAGTTAAAAAAAGAACATTGCATTAGTGATAACATAGTTGTCATAGGTTCAAATTTGTATTTATTGTTATCTATTCAGCTAACGTCTATGAGCCCAGCAAAACTGTAGGTTGATAAGAATCTGCTTTTGTTTTCCATTCCCTTCCCAGCTATCACAAGTGCCGGACTCAATATATACTCAATAAATACTTGCTAAATTTGGGAAGGGAAGAAATGAATGGATAACAATCTCATATTGATTTTGCACAATGCCTGAAAAGCTGAAAGTTGGGTAAACTGACAGGAAGGAGCAGGGTCCCAGCCAGGGATGATCATAGTGGAGGGGGATTAGAAGTTAAGGTCGAGGCTGCCCACTGTCCACTGCACAAGTCCACTGGGCAGCTGCAGGAGACCGAGGAGGGCACAGGAAAGCCATCACACCCCCCTGCAGAGGGGTTCTCAGGGGTGGAAGAAGATGTAAGTATTCACTGAAACTTGTATAATGGGGTGCCATATGACAATGCGGTGGGTCACGTTAAGGAATTAGAGAATGACTAATTACGGGGGGCAGGAACAATGACTGATGGGAGATGCTGCCCTGCCCCTCCTCAGTCACTTTGGTCAGTGCTGACCTCTGAAAGTGCCAGGACTGAGCAGAGATTTAGGCAAATTAAAATCAAAATTTCTCTGAAATAAAATCACCTTTTTTCTGCCGCTCTTTGCACATTCCTGGGCCCTGAAGGCAGCTTTTGAGCAGCTTTTAAATTATTTTTTTCTAACAGTTCCCTTAGTTAGTTGTCCATTGTTAGCATCATATTCTCGCTATATGATCTCATAGCATCATATTCATCACGGTGAGTTGACAAAAATTGTTAATAGCTTGTGGGCTGTACCTTCCAAATCAAATCCCCCATATTTGCTCCTCATTCAAACCTTTTCAATCCATACTACCCTGGGAGCCTTCTATCCACTAGACTAACTTATTCCCTACACCTAAAATATGCCACTTATTTCCTTAACTTCGCTTACTTCTTAAATTCTTAATTTAACAACAACAACAACAATTTTTTTTTTTTTCAGACAGTCTCAATCTGTCACTCTGGATAAAGGGCCGAGGTCACAGCTCACAGCAACCTCAAACTCTTGGGCTCAAGTGATCCTCTTGCCTCCCCAGTAGCTGGGACTACAGGTGCCTGCCATGACACCCAGCTAGTTTTTCTTTTTCTTTTTTTTTTTTTTTAGTAGAGACAGAATCTTGCTCTTGCTCAAGCTGGTCTTAAACTCCTGACCTCAAGCAATCCACTCATTCCAGCCTCCCAAGTTGTAGGATTACAGGCAGGAGACCCTGTGCCCTGCCAAAAAAAAAAAAAAAAAAAAAAAACTGGAACAAGTGTCAGGCAGCAGGCTGGGCCACAAGTACATCAGGCGCCAAGACGTTTGTTGAATGTGTATTTTGTACCAGAGCACTACACTAAGAACTTGACATGGATTTACTACTCACAACAGTGCCTCGAAGCTAATTACGTTATAACATTCATTTGCAAAAGAGGAATCAAAGAAATGCATAGCTTCATAAGTTTTCCAGGATCGCACAGAGTGGTGAAGAACACGCGTCAAGTGCACAAACACGGGGTGGGGCGGGGGGACGCAACACGGGCTCCTGGGCAAGCTTGACTTCTGCTGCTCCCCGGGCTGGACTGATCCTACATGTCAGTCAAACCTGCCTGCCGCCTACTTTATGACATTCTCATTCCCCATCCATGTCCTCCTACCTCAAAAATCTTCTTCCTTTGTCTCCATTGCATTTTTTTTCTTCAGGACTCCCCTGAAAGCCGTCTCCTCTTTGTTGGGTCAGAGCCTCTTCTCCCCCCCAGGTTGTCCTTGCAGACGGCCTCCCCAGGAGGTAACCAAGTTCTACCTGGTGTTACCTTTCCCTGAATTCAGCATGTGCACCTAAAGGCCCTACGCTGATCAGTGGCAGGAAATACATCTTGGATTCTTTTATGTCATTCACGGAGCCTCCGAGTACCAGGCTCCTGGAAGCTTCTACTAAGTTTGAGACGAGAACCGCCTCTATTAATTAAATTGACTCTGATAATGATTTTCTATGGAGGCCCCTATTGTTCAAAAGATGCTCTTGCACTTTGTCTGCATTTATTAAAATTTATAGATGCTCGCCTTTAAAAAAATGTAATGAATTATTTTCAAGACAGAGTCATTAAAGATACAAAAAAGTTATTCAGAGGGATGTTTGAAATGATGGAGAGTTCTAAGGCTTGAGCTCTTTATCCTTTTCATAATACACGAAATTGTTTGGAATGAAAGGAGACCAATAGGGAAGAAGGTATTATTATGTTTTTGTGCTGAAATTAATTTAATGGCACGCTCAAAAGAACGACAATTCAAATGGCTTTGAAGCAGAAGACATCTTTTACTATTCTTATTATGGAACTAGGAAACATAGCCATTCCTCAAATGTGACTCATTCAGTTGATTTCAAAGCCCCTTTGTTTATTTTAATTATACATATCCGTCCATCTACCTTCTAAGCCCTTTTATTTGCCTTGAAACATTCCCATTTTCTGACAAGTCTCTAATCTCTTGTGAGCTCCTGTGAGAAATTTAGTGACACTCTTCTCTTTCACAGAATGCCACATGCTCACAGCCCCACCACTGCTGCTGAACTTGCAAAGCTGCTGATTCTCTGGTTTGTGTCAGACCCTGACACCTAAATTTCCTTTCCAGGCTGCTGACAGCCAACTCCACTGAGTGCCTTGCCTCTGACTTTTCTCTCTGGACATTCAGGTCAGCTGGGGCTCAGGAGCTGACAGGATATCTTCTTTCTCCTTCCTTACAGCCAAGGTCATATCCTGGGAGACTGACAGCCTAGGCCCAGGAGCAGATGGAGAGTGTCTCTCTGGCTGACGTGGATGTATGAGGAACAACTGAAGTCTCCAGGAAGCAGCTGTGGTTCAGAGAGAGTCCTGGACTCACAGTGACAGGGGTGTGTGTGCTTCTCACTTCTGCTCCTTAGCATGTGTGTAACCAGGGGCAAGTCAGCCAGGCTCCCAGAGCCTCAGTTTAGTCCCTTGTGAAATAGACATGATAATACCTATGATGCAGGATTGCTGCAATAATTATACAAGGTAAGGAATGCAAGAAATATATAAATGGAATGAGTGCACTTGACTTGTAAATGTGGGGTTTTCTGGTTTCTCCTTTTGGCTTACTGTTGAAATAGAAATAGGTCAACGCATTCGCTTACAGCTAAAGTCAACTGAGATGAACTAGAACCGTTCAGAAGTTAAACCACTCAGAGCAGAAGAAAATAGAAAGCCCCTAAAGTTGGGTGAACTCTTAGAAACAAAGAATGACTTATGCCAGAAAAATGGTTCTCCTCCTTCACCAGCAGGGTTCACGTCTTCCCTGTCTGTCCATCGCTGCAGCTCTGCCCTGAGGAGAGAAGGATACTGAGGGGCACAGAATGAGGCTGTCACAGCATGATGGGACAATTAATACCTCAATATCACTGCTAAATGGATCGCAAGCCAATACTATCTATTTGTAAGCCACTTTATAGCTTGTATAGAACATTCTTATTATTTTTTAACTCGAATCATTTTAAATAGTCATGTGTGCAAAAAAAACGTGTAACATAGTTGATTCCTGTGATCACAAATTCTGGAGCTTCTAGAATGCTGGCTGGAAGCCAAAATTCCACCGTATCCCTTTCTGCAGAGCCAACTCCTCCTGCCACTGCCTGGGGTCCCTGCGCACTTTCAGGAGCAATCTCAGTTTGCCACCACATGGGCCACTGCGGAGGGTCTTCTGAGCACTGAGCTAGGCCATCCTGTCCAAAGCAGGAATTTGGGCAAAGTCTCCCCTGAGCAGGCACAAGTGTGAAGGCAGTGTCACCCCCACTGTGCCAGTGTTCAGGGCAGAGTTCTCAGTCCCCAATGAGAACAGCCCGAGCTCTTCATATTAAAACTCTATTTGGGTGGTTTCCTGGTCATGAAGGCAGAGGATGTGCTACTCAAAGTGCCACTTTTTTGGGTAAAAATGAGGTGCATGAACATGGAAGCAATCGAGCCCCTTTCCGTCAGCTTTCCTGATACCCTCGAGGCCAGGCTCCCAGCAGAGGAGTCTTCTTCACCAACCCCATGTGAATGCCGGACCTGAGGTCTTTCCTTATCCAGAAAATACAGCATGAATCTATTAAAACTGAATGTAACAAGAGTCAATAAAAATAATAAATAAAAATGACGCTCCTGTATATGTGGTCAAGAGGACTTTGCTTCTTAAAGTGGAAAACACAGATCCAGTAACTCACTGAGTCTCAGGCCCCTGATCACTGTTTTTATAACTTAGAAAATCCCTGCCTGAATTCCCCAAGGCTGTAGGTGTTAATTCCCAACCAGGTATAAACCCACTCTAAAAGCCTTGGGTCAGTCACCGCTCTGCAGAACTACCCGCACATGGCATTTTAACCCTACTTCACAGATGATGAAACTAAGGTTCAGAAAGGCTGTATCTGTACACTCCTGTATCTTCAATCCCCAGAAAGGAGATGAAGAAGGAGAAGGAGAAGGAGAAGAAAGAGAGAGAGGGAGGCAAGTGTACGAATTTGGCCAAGATTAAGATGGTAATAAGTAGCCTATTTGGGCATTGAACTCATGTCTGCTGATTCTGATATGCATGCCAAACTCTTAAGCAGCTTTCTGTTTGAAAAATTAATGAAGAGAATCCTAGACCCTGAGAATTGGAAGCAATCATAGAGCTCATCTAATCCTCCAGATACACATTAACATGGGCAATGAAACATTCTGTATGAGATTATCTTGTGCATGCTCAGAGATTCATAGACATTTTTAGGTAAAAAAAAAATATATATCAGATATGATATCATTAGGATAAACATATAGATAATAGTACTGATTCTTATGATACCCGTGAGTTGAGGAATTGTTACACACTAGGAGGTATATTTTCAAAGTGCAATCATGACTTATTTTTATATTATCTAAGATAATTATGAAAATGGAAAAACCAGGAGAAATGGTGCAGTTATATCATCGTAATTCTACTCATGGAAATATACTAAAAAGTAATTGCCTAAATACATCCAATTTTTGTATAATACCTGCAGTTTACTAATTATCCCGACCTAAGAAGTTTTCTAGGTTGATTTAAGCAATTACAAACTGCTTAAATATCTTCTGTAAAAAGCTCTACGCTAGGCACTGGGAGGGCATATGAGGGGAACTAAGATAGAATCTTGCTCTCAGGAGACTGAAAGGGATGACAAAAGATGACAATAACTAAAAGTCAAACCAGGAAAAAAGGGAGCATAGTACAAGTGGTACCAATAGCGTGCCCAAGAATCCTAGGTCAATGTAAGGATGGGCAGTTCTATAAAGTATTCATAAAGTAGGTTTCCAAGGTGGACTTTGAAAAGCAAGTAGAACTGTAACCTACTAAGAAAGAATTTATTCACTCATTCATTCATAAGTACTTATTGAGTACTAATAATCACCTGCCTTAATCGAGTTAATGGACTAGAGAAAAAGGCAAACAACAAACATGCCACTGTGATAAAATGCAATGGCAGAGAAGTACATGAAGTGGGAGGAACGAATGTACTTTGGAGAACCCTGTTGTAGGAGGCCTGACAGTTGAGTTCACAGACTCACCACCCTGAGCTTCCTTCAACAGCACCGTCCAAACAACCTGGTCAGGTTTCATAACCCTGGTATCTCAGTGACCCACAGCTGTGTTTATGTCCATGTGTGGCAGTGTCTTGCTGAGCGCTGTTCATTACTGTTGTTACATGTTTTTATGGTGACAGCTATGATGGTCATAAAGATAAAGAGTTCCAAATACACTTTGAGGGGTGTACCAGGTGCTGGCATCACTGCCTAGCTTTCCAAGGGGAGGACTTCAGAAGTGACCGTAGTGATACTCAGCAATGAGGTAGGTAGCACTTTCGCCAGGATGAGTTTGCAAACTTAATTGTCAGAGCTGTTAGGACATGAAAGGAGGTCTTCTGATGGTAGAGTCAGACTTTTTTCTACCTTGATAATAAGGAATTAGGGAGTTTTTCTTCCCAGAAGTCAGAACTGATAATGTTTAACAGCTATGCTACTGAACTCCACTTTCTGTAGCTACAGCAGACTCAATAATAAATCACAGCACTCTTGTCTGCTGATTCTAGATATGGCCTCCAATCCTTGTCAACACACTTCATGTAGCTGACACCTGTGAATCTAAGTTGGCATTTGATTACATCTATTTTACCCTATGTATTTGCATTTTTAATCAGGACTCTGAAAAACCTAACAGCTTTATATGCATTAAACCATGAGTCTTTGTTTGTATAGTAGTAGGTACAAGAACTTGGGATGTCACTGTACAAATTTGAGTCTTGTTTCCTCACTGATAAAACGGATGATCTCTAAGATTTCTTTCACTCTGATAGCCAATAATTTTCTGAAAGTCCAGGTATGGTGGCAGGGTGGGTGATTTTCTGAAAGTCCAGGTATGGTGGCAGGGTGGGTTATTTTGAAACAGAGTGAGCTTCCTAATTGCCACTCAAGTCACGTCACACAGACCGAAGCCTTCCTTATTTTCTCCTTGGTTCAGCCCTGCTAACCACCATGTGTAAAGCTCACACTGGCCCATATTGTGCTGTAGAATATTAATTGGTTATTTAAAATGTACAACGTGAAACTGTTTCTAACATTTCTTTTGGTCTCTTATTAGACTGGGATTTTATGGATGGCATACAGATCACAAGAGTCACAGTGGCTTTGTATAAAAAGCAGGGACTTTCAAGTCTGAGATAACTAAGTTCAAGTCCAGATTTCATCCTTTGGGTAGTGGCTGACCTTAGTGAAGGTAACATTCCTAAGCCCTGGATCTTTTAAACAGACACAACATATCTACTTTGTGATGTGGTGTTATGTGAATAAGCAACAATGTGAAGAAACACTTCTTACCACAGCCTGGCACGTGGAGGATAATCAATGTTAAATGTTATTATGTAGCAATCTCCATCTCTTACATCAATTCAAGACACTATGGAGTCGCTTATCTGTTTATCTCCCAAAACTTTTAATATTGCCTTTTGGTTCCAGATACACTCCTTAGATGACTTATAAATATTCAAGGTTAGCAGATCATACCCCAAAGTTTTGTGGTCTGCAGAAGCACAGCTATAATCTTTGACACTAAGCCCAGGTCTGTGATCCCTGAGCCAAGCACATGCCCTGCTATAACTACAGATGAAGAAATGTAAGATAACGACCACCATCTGGACCTGAACAGAGGTTGGACAGCCGCAGGGTGATGCAGTGCCTGTTCACGCTCCATGTTCCAGAGCCACCAGATAAATGGTTTTGTTTTAATCCCACGCCTTCATGCTGGGAGGAAGTTTTGTTTGAGACTCCATAAAGGGTGTGAGTTGAGATTGGATACAATATTTATCCACTAGAGTATCACTGTACATCTGAAAAGCAAATATCATTAATGGAAACTCAATACCTTCAGATCTTATTGAAGTGTGCGGAGGTGCTGCAAAGCCAGGCTGTGAGAAAAATGAGCTTTGAGCACAGTATAAAGAACAGCGGTGCAGCTCCGTGGGCTGAGAGCAGGGAGGGGAGCGTGGCCCCCCAGGCGGCAATTATTCATCCCTGCCCTGCCTATAACTTGACAAAAGACTTAAAGCCAATCGTCACTCCTGTGTATCTTTGATTTCTACAGCTGTAAAATGTGGACAACTATTAAGAGTTCCAGTGAACCAGAGAAAAGCAAGGGAATCAAAGAGTTGGAGGGTTCAATGAATGGGAGGCGATGGAACAAAAAAAATGATGCATTTTTAAAACCAGGATGAACTCTGATGTGGCCAGTGGACTTTCTGCCAAAATATTTCACGTCTCGTGAGGACCACCCACTCCTGATACACCAAATTCCAATCATTTGGGACTTTTCAATTAAGACACGGCCTCTCCAAGAATTCCATTGTAAGACCCAAGTAGTACAGAGGAGGGATAAGGTGCTGAACGATGCTTTGCTTTTAAAATGTTTGCATACGACAGAAGGATGAGGGAAAAGGCTGATTCTGATGGGGTGGGGAGGGGGAGGAGAGGTCTGGAAAGGGAGGCATAGTACAGACCATCAGGGTCTGGCCGAGCCGGGGGAGAGAGGAGTCCAAGGCAGCTGTCAGGGGAAAGTAGCAGCAGAACTCTGAGTGGCTGGAGAGTGGGGAACATGGAAAGCCAAGAAAGGCATCTCCAAAGGGAACGTGACAGGGGACACACCGCCTGGTCCCCACACTTGCTGAATGGAGTCAGGAAATCAGACCAGAATACAGACTAACATTGCCCTTTGCCTTTAAGTGACACAGTACCAGTGAAACAAAGGTCTTTGCCTCTCCAAACTTTGGTTTCCCAGTCTGTGAAATGAGGTGACTGCAGTAAACAGTCTCTGCGACCTGTTCTAGGGCTCATGTGCTGTGCGTCCGAGTGTGTCAGGGAAGCACACGCACTGCAGCGCCTGCCTAGCCCCCCACACAGGGGACCCGCAGTGTCAGTGACAGTCACCGTGCTTCTCCGTTGAGCTCAGATAGGCCTTAGAATCCCTCCCAAAGAGACAGCCACTCAGATTCTATCAGAGTTGGCCGGGAGTTGAAACCCATTCACCATTACTGATACACATATTTAAATTCCTAAATTGTCTCAAAGTCTTAAACAAATAACAACAGAGCCTCCAGAATGCAGATTTGATTCTTCCCCAGTGACTAAGCAAATTCTTGTAGAAATGAAAAGGGTGGAGAGACGGCAGCAGACGACAGTGGAGAGATGCAGCCCGCGTCAGCTGATGTCTGAAGAACTTTGAAGAAAGGCTGAGTCGGCTGCACCTCGTTCCTCATGGTCCCCAGCTGCCACTTCATGCCAGTGTCTCCTCTGAAGGAAAGAGACGACCAGGTGTGGGGAAGAGTCGGAAGACCTGGATCACATTGATGCTGGGATCTTAGACAAAAACCCCTCATCATCATTTCCATGTCCTTAAAGTGGAGACTGAAATACTGGTCAGGGTTATTGCCAACGGGAAATAAGCTAAAGGAAGCAAAAGGACTTTGAAAACAATATAAAGAAGTACCTGAAATGTACCGCTAGCGCAGCCCCTGGATTAGTTACTACCTTTGGAGAACTTATGTTAACAACCAGTTAAGATAAAAAAAAAAAAAATAGAGCCCCAGAAAAATATTGTGGTGCCAAGGAATGAAAAGGCAGACAAAGGAGGGGGAGGGTCCTGCTGAGAGTTCAGGGAGGCCCCACAGGCAGCACCTACGTATGTACATCCCAGGCGCCTCTGCATTCCAGACGCAGGCTTTCTAGCCTCCCTTGTGGAGCAGCCATCCAGTTTCCTCTTGGGAGTCCCTATCGGTCACCCCACCAACACTGTGAATCCCTTCTTAGCCTGCTGACTCAAAGGCCTGAGGAGCGCAGAGTGGCCAAGTGGCCATCTCAGCTGTGCAGTCTCTGGAACCAGTGTGTGTCTCCTGGTGGCCACGTGTCTCCGTCTGGAACTCAGGTCTCCAGGCCAGCAGAGCATAAAGTCAAGAGAACAGACGCAGGAATCATGCTAGTGTGCTCCTAGAGGTAACAGTGAGGGGTGTCCTCTCATTTCCACACCCCAATCCTTGGACTGAGGCTGTGGGAAAACGGTCCCATACATTGGCTGCTGATTCAAATCATGTACTATCTTCTGGAGGACCTTTTCTCAGCTCTTCAAGGTGCTGTAACCCCACTTTCACAAGGCCACTCCACTGTTCTGCCATATCAGCTCCTTCAGGATGAGGGGACATGGTGAGACCAGTGAATTCCACCACATGAGCTCGCTGCTGCCCTTCTCTGGCTGGGATGTGAGTTCCCACATCAGAAGCAATGCTGCCTGGAACACCATGACAGTGATTCTGGAAGTTCACAGATGGCCATCTTAGCAAAAGCATTGCATGCAAAGAAGGCAAATTTATATCCAGAGTAAGCATCTATTTCAGTAAGGACAAAATCCTTCCCTTCTCTGACATAAGTGGTTCAGTGTAATCAACTTGACACCAGAGAGCTGGCTGATGAGTGTGCCACAGGCCAAACGGTCAAAGGCTGAAGAGCTTGGAGTTCTGATGTCCAAGGGCAGGAGAAAAAGGGTGTCTCACTCCGAGGGTTGGGGAAGAGAGCATGATTTCACCCTTCCTCCTTCCCTTGTTCCATCCAGGCTCCCAGGCGATTAGACGAGGCCTGCCTACTCTGGAGAGGGTCTTCCCTGCTCAGGGCACTGACTCACACACCAATCTCCTCCAGAAGGACCATCCCAGACAACCCAGAAATAATGCTTTACCAGGCATGAGGCATCTTTGATTAGTCACGTTGACACCTGAAATTAATAACCAGCACAGACACCAAACCCACATCTCATCAGGGAGGCTTCTCTTCCATCCTCAGCGGATCACATATGGTCCTCCTTCAACAATGTAGCTCCACAGCCCCTCGGGGTTTTACATTTTGATGTGTCTTTCTCGAAACCCAGCATTTTATATCCATTTTTATATCCAGCTGTCCTCATTCCCGATGTATCTGTGCCTCAGGGACTCTCACGGTTCATGGGAAGTATACCAACTCCAGACCTGCCTTTAGCAAGGCTCAGTGGCGCAGTGACAGTGGAGAATGTTTGTCTAGGGCACTGGTAAACTCTGCCTGAACACTGTGAGGGGTCTTCAAGGTTCTGTTCCTTTTGTTCTTCATCAAAGTTTTGGCAGGGAAGTAATTCATCATTCCATCCCTCCAGGTATCCGTGGCCCAGGCTTAGCCTGGACAGTGAGTACAGCGTGAGAATTCATGTTCCTATCAGATCTAGAACTTAAATCTCATAGCTTTACAGGAGTCAAGAAACATGGCATTAACTAGAATCTTGTCACTATCTTACTTACAATGTCCTTTATATTGTATGAGATCAGTGCTCTGGGGAAGTTTTACAGGAAACAAAGATATCCTGATAAAAAGGGGAAGAAAGTCAGAAAGAGATTTAAAAAAAAAAAAAAAAGAGGCAAATCTAACCACTGCTCAAATTGGATAAAAACTCTTAGAGCAGAGCTGAGAGATGAGCAGACGAATCCTCATGAATGCTTTATGGTTGAGGGATGAAAGAAGAAAAAAGAAAATTGGTAGTGGTGGAGTCTCGCATCAAAGTTTCATTTACTGTCTCTCAAGTTCAAGGACTCAAGATCACTGATCCCAAATCTTGCTGTGATTAAGATTATTACTCCTCTGTTTATAATCGAGACTAAAAATGCTCAAATAAAAAAGGGGCTAGACGCTGACAGGTGGCACTAATTTTCCTACATCTTCTGCCACTCCATCACAGAGTAAGCAGCCAAAAGTTTGACGACTTCAGAGGAGTCAAAAGAAGAGTTAGGACGCCAGAGAAACTAGTTCTAACTGCTGATTGGAGTTGTTGTTGTTTTTTAGACACAGGGAATGTTGCTCAATTATTTTTAGAAACTTGCAGAGAACTATAGGGCACTAGTGAGTTTTTAGTTCCTATCATCTGCTCTTATTTTTCAAGCAATTTCTAATTTTTACAGCAAAGATTTCAGCATTATCACCAAACCATTCAAAGGGGTCCCTGCATGGACAGCTTTGCCTATTTGGTCATTTTTATCCAGCCACCATGTGGATGAAGCACAGTGCAAGATGCTGAGTGACATGTTCAAGGTCATCATAGACCTAGTGGCAACTCTCAGATGTACAGTAAAGACAAACATAGGAAGAAGAGGAACTTTACCTGAAAAAACCTCCTAGGACATGTATTCCAACCATATGAATGGTCCCAAGACCACTATGGCAGGACGGAGGGTGAGAACATGACCTTCAGGAGGGGCTGGAGTGGGTCATCTCTGTGGCCTTTCTGTGTCTAGCACCATGCTTGGTCCATAACAGACTGACAAGAATGTAATTTTTTAATAGGCTTTAATTTGACCAACTAAAATCAAGAATTATTTTCTGATAGCTATTTCTATAACTGTGAAGAAATAAAAACACAAAATAGAAAATGTTATCTGGTGTTTACATAGGAATCCCAGAAAACCCATTATGACTTTCAGAAGCATAATAGCCCAATAAATATTCCAGAAGAAACAAGAATAACAGTGATGATCATGTGACTAGACCTTATATGATCACAAACAGGGCAGTTAACCTTTTGGGAACTCAGTCTTGAGTCTAGATTAACATGTCCTGATTATGTCTCCCCCAGATTGAACACTAACATTCCAAATAATTTTTTTGTGTAAGTGGACATTTTAAAAAAAACGACAGAACAACATCCTCTTGGACGTCTATATTTTGGAGCCTTGGAGAACAGTGTGGTTCTATTTTGTGAAAATGTCATGTTGATAACCCTGAACTCTTCCAGATACAGAATGCAGAGAATGTTAAATATGAGATTATTTCAACTCTGTGAAGAGAGTGACACTGTAGCTTTGGCATGAACTAGCCATCACCCCTCAGGGTGTTCATGAGAAAAGTATTCACAGCACCAGTTCAACACCATGACCTCTTAGCAATCAATTCAGTTTATAGATAGAAGCCCTGGGTTGTTCATATTTGTGTTACAAATACAAATTAGTCATTATCCTCTAGCTCAAGGAAAGCTCATATTAAAGCACAGCATTTGGACACGTGAGCACTGACAACACAATCTGCTAAATGTCATAACAAAACAAATTGGTTTTATAAAAAGCGCTCTAGTGGCACAGAGGAATAAGGATGACTCTCTGCCTCCAGGGGCCATCTCACTTACTTGAGTGTCAAGCACGCACACCTAGAGCCAAAAAAAGGTAGAAAAAGATTCAGACTAGTTCTACCATATTAACATAGTTTTTAAACAATACCTGTTGGAACTGAAAAGAATATTGAGAAGTTGATAGAAAGAGGTAAAGCCATGTAGCAGAGAAGACCTTAGCATTCAGAGCAAACCCTGAGTTGTGTTTGAGTCTTAGTTCTGTCACTTACTAGATATGGGGCTTAGGGTGTCAATCATGCTCAGGATTTATTGTTTATCTACCTAAAAGAAAAAGAAATACCTATGTCACTTGGATGCTATAAGGACTGAATGAAAATTATGCACGTGGCTGGGCACAGTGACTCATGCCTATAAATCAGAGCACTCTAGGAGGCTGAAGCAGGTGGATTGCTTGAGCTTGGGAGTTCAAGACCAGCCTGAGCAAAAGCAAGACCCCAACTGTACTAAAAAAAAAAAATAGAGAAACTAGCTGGGTCACATGGCTTGTACCGATAGTCCCAGCTACTCAGGAGGCTGAAGCAAGAGAATCACCTGAGCTCAAGATATTGAGGTTGGCTTGGTGCCCACAAAACAGTGGTTATGGTGCCAGCCACATACACCGAGGGTGGCAGGTTCAGACCCAGCCCAGGCCGGCCAGACAACAATGACAATTGCAACAAAAAGTGGCTGGGCATTGTGGTGGGCCCTTGTAGTCCCAGCTACTTGGGAGGCTGAGGCAAGAGAATTGCTTAAGCCGAAGAGTTTGAGGTTTCTGTAAGCTGTGATGCCTCAGCACTCTACCAAGAATGACATAGTGAGACTCTGTCTCCAAAAAAAAAAAAAAAGAAAGAAAGAAAGAAAGAAAGAAAGAAAGAAAAAAAAAAGAGATTGAGGTTGCTGTGAGTTGTGATGATGACAAGGGGACTTACCCAGGGTGACAGAGAGCAAGGAAGGAAGGGAGGGAGGGAGGGAGGGAGGGAGAAAGAGAGGGAGGAAGGGAGGGTGGGAGGGAAGGAGGAAGGGGGGAGGGAAGGAAAAAAATGTACACTAATCTAGCATGAGTCCTAACTCAAAAACTGGTAAGTAAGTCTGAAATATAACTTTAGGGACATGTGAATGAAAATTAGAATACAGATCCAACTGATTTTTTTCCCATATTGTTATAACTTTCATGTAAATCCTCTCTTAGTTTTTGCCCTGAATATTACAGTATAGACCTTTTAAAAATACTTCTTTCTACAGAAAGGGACAGATCCTACGCAAAACAGGTAGCACTTTATTTTCAAATATTATAAGGGTACAAATGTTTTTGGCTATACATACTGACTTTGTTATGGTCCACTCAGGGTTGTTAAGTATGCCCATCACCAACTCTTCCTTGTACCCACTATAATATTTGGAAATAAAGTGACTTACAGCATTAAAAGAAGCTTTTTAAACTGTACAACATTTAATTAAGAATGTCTATTACTCTAAAAGTACCCACAGAAGCCATAATACATTTACAGAATTTAAAAAAGATTTCTAATAAAAATAACTGACAAACGTCTCTTATCTTAAATACGTAAACTACTATAACTAAATAATAATAAAGACAAATAAAAATAGGTTCAAAAACTAAATGGCCAAATGACTAACAAAGCACTTTGCAAAACAAGATATTCATGGATCACAAAGCTCCAAAGTAAAATTAAAAAAAAAGAAAAAGTATTAAATAAAAAACTGAACAGACCATTCAAATGGAATTAACATAAAAAGATCTCCCTTGTTTATCATAAAGTAAGTCAAAATTAAAGTGAAAAAATACTTATTACAGTAATTAAAATAAAATGGAATGAACATTTCAGATGTTTTAGCAGAGAGGAAGTTAGCAAAACTCTCAAACCCTGCTGGTGAGAGTATAAGAAATTTTTGGTCAGGAATTATGAAAATTAAACTACACTTATCCTTCATGCATTACTTCCGCTCTTAGAAATTGTTAAGAATGCATATTTGTGCCAAATGATTTGTTCATAGAAGCCTTGGTTGGAACAGCCATAATCTTGAAAAAAAAATCTATAAATGATCAGCAACAGTGACTAGATACACATAGGAATGCCACAGAGCAATAAAAACAACATGCTGGTGACAACACACACAGCATCGGTGGATCCCAGAGACATAATTTTGAGTGAGAGGAGTTATACATATCGTACAATTCAATTTACGTCAGGTTCAAGGACACGGTAAATAAATCAATGTTGAAAGATACAAGTATATTGATGTCTCTGGAGGAGACACTGGAATGGGGTGCAGCACAGGGAATTTCTGGACTTTGATATCTTAATCTGAGTAATAATTATATAGATGTACTATTAAAATTCCTCTAGTCATACACTTTACATTGGTGCAATTAACTATATATAGTCATAATTTGTAAGTAGGCATGCACACGCACACGGAAATGACACACGCAAGCACAAAGATAGGTATAATCAGAAGATGGCGGACTGCAGCCAGCTTTTTACAGAAGCTCCCGTCCAGAAGGAGGCTGAAAGGACAGAAGTTTAGCTACTTAGCTGATGGTCTGGAGCAGAGCCAAGAGAGAAGAATGAGGAGCACACTTCAACCTTCCTGAGGCGAACTGCGACCCCAAAAAGACAACCAAAAGGTACAGAAACCACCACCAAGCGGACGGGAGTCCCCTCCCCCACAACAAGGGCTCGCAGTTTACTCCATGCAAACAAGCGAGCAGAGTTCAAACTTCCTCCCACTCTATCTCACG
>CAUYQV010008752.1:0-12844 GCA_963574575.1 Galagoides demidoff | reverse complement strand
GAAGTGAAAAATCACTATAATGAGAACTATGAAACCCTGAGAAAAGAAACAGCAGAAGATTTTAACAAATAGAAAAACATGCCATGCTCATGGCTGGGAAGAATCAACATTGTTAAAATGTCCATGCTACCCAAAGCAATCTACAGATTTAATGCAATCCCTATTGAAACACCAATGTCTTACTTTAAAGAACTTGAAAAAATAGTACTTCATTTTATATGGAATCAGAAAAAACCTTGAATAGCCAGTATATTACTCAGAAATAAAAACAAATCAGGAGGCATCACATTATGACACTTCAGATTACATTAATTCTATAGTGATCAAAACAGCATGGGTACTGGCACAAAAATAGAGATGTAGATGTATGTACAGAATACAGAAGCAAGAGATGAACCCAAGCACGTATTGTCATTTGATCTTTGATAAACCTAACAAAAACATACACTGGGGACAGATTAGCTATTTTACAAATGGTGTTGGGAGAATTGGCTAGCAACCTGTAAGAGACTGAAACTGGACCCTCACCTTTCACCATTAACAAAAATTGATTCTCACTGGATAAAAGATTTAAACTTAAGACATGAAACTATAAAATAATAGAAGAGAGTGCAGGGAAAATGCTTGAAAAAATTGACCTGGGAAAATATTTTGTGAGGAGGACCCCCCTCCCCACATGGCAATTGAAGCAACACCAAAAATATATTACTGGGATCTGATAAAACTAAAAAAAAATTCTACATGGGCAAGAGCACAGTAGTAAAAGCAAGTCTCCAGAATAGGAGAAGATTTTTGCAGTTTATATTTCCAACAAAGGCCTGATAAATAGAATTCACTGAGAACTCAAAGTAATCAATAAGAAAAGAACAAACAATCCCATTTCTTTGTGGTCAAGAGACTTGAACAGAAACTTCTCTGAAGACAAGAGGTACATGGCCTACAAACACATGAAAAAATACTCATCATCTTTAATCATCAGAGAAATGCAAATCAAAACCACTTTGAGTTATGACCTAACTCCAGAAAGATTAGCCCACATCACAAAATCCCCAAACTGCAGATTTTGTGATGGATATGGAGAGAAAGGATCACTTCCATACTGCTGGAAGACTACAAACTAATACAATCTTATTGTAAAGAAGTATGGAGAATTCTCAAGGAACTAAAAGTTGACCTCCTGTTAGATCCTATAATATCATTAACTTGTATCTACCCAGATGAACAAAAATCATTTTACAACAAAGACATTTGCACCAGGATGTTTATTGCAACCCAATTCACAATAGCCACGTCATGGAAGCAGCCTAAATGCCCATCAGCCTATTAATGGATAAACAAATTGTGGTATGTGTACACCATAGAATACTATGCAGCCATAAAAAGAGGGAGACCTTACATCTTTTTTGTTTACCTGGATGGAGCCCAAACATATTCTTCTTAGTAAGGTATCTCAAGAATGGAAAAAAGTATCCAGTGTACTCAATACTATTATGAAACCAATATATAAACACTTACACATTCACACAAATGATAAAACACAAATATAGTCGAGAAAGGAGGGGAAGAGTATGGAGAGGGGAGGGAAGGGGAAAGGGTGAGTGGAGGGAGGGTATTTTGTGGAATCTCACCTAATGTACACAATGCATGGATACATTTCAAAACAACTAAGAGCATAGTATAAATGTCTTATCACAAAAATAAGTTAAGTGAGGTGATGATTATGTTAATTAGTTTGATTTAAGCATTCCACATTTTATAGGAAATCATCACATTATACCCCATAAATGTATACAGTTATGATTTAATAAAGATTAAGTAAAATAAAAAAGAAAACAGGATATTTTCCCACATATTTGGTACTTTAGATCTTTAATTCTGCAATAAAAATAAACAAAAATTCTAAAGTGGGGACTTATATAAAAGCTAGTATGGATCATTAAAATCTTTACAATTATGTACATCAAAATATAATTATATGATTGGAGAAGAGTTATAGCAATATTTTCTTGATAAGATAGAATTAGAAATCAGTCTTTAGAAATGTTCAAAACACCTGACAAAATGCACTGTTGACGAAGTGAACTGACAGTTATATATTTGACTGGTGAGTCTAAAGTATTACTTTTGGTTAAAGTAAAAAACTATATCCATATTTGCCATTTTGGATATGTTATGAGAAAAAAAAGAAGGCCATTTTGAAAATAGTTGTTTATAGAGACTTTATATCACTTATTATTATTGTTTAAATGTCAATGTTTGGCTGATCAATTTTAAAATATAACTATTGATCATAAACCAGAAGTTATAGTTTCTGTTGTCTTCTGTATAACAAAACAATATATATTTATTTTTATCAAGCAAAACTACATGATGATTTTTAAGTTAATTTTGTGTTAACAAGTCTCCTAAAAATATGCAGTAGACCTCACATTTACATAAAATTAAAGATGCTTCAGCAAATGCAAATAAATGCAAAAAAAGAGTATTTTAATTTTGATTCATGATTAGTATCAACCATCGCCATGTGATAATAATACAAAAGCCGAATCCTGCATTCAGTGTGTAGCAAATGGCTGTGAGTTATTTAAAGATCAAGTATCCTGATTAATTAAATTATTTTTGAAAATATATTTATTGATTCATATTTCAAAGTCTTTTTTCAAGTTTAAGATCTTCAAAAATGTCTTAATATTACAAACATACCCACTGACTGTTGCAGTTCTGCCTTATGACAAGAACAGCTGAATGATTTACTTCACTTGGTGCATTATCAATGGTATGAATTGACTGTTTAACCTTTATTTTAACCTTTATTGATTTGTATTTCCTATTTAATGTTCAGCTTGGAAACAGAAGAAAAAATTATTTTATAGTAGGAAATAATGCACAAAGTGAATTCTAAACTAATAGGGAAGATCATTTACTACTCATTATTGTGTCTGTTCCCCTCAGTAACTTTACAGATCTTGAAAGAGCACCACTAGTTTGGGGAACAAAAGCTTCCTAATTCTAGATAGCGATCCTATTGAAAATTACTCTTATATTCTCAGAAATTATAGCATCTTAATAGTCTCATACCAGGATTGTAGTAGAGTTGTTTTTTGTTTGTTTGTTTGTTTTGAGTCTCACTATGTCACCCTGGGTAGTGTGCAGTGGCGTCACAGCTCACAGCACCTCAAAATGTTGGGCTTAAGCAATTCTCTTGCCTCAGCCTCCCAAGTAGCTGGGATTATAGGCACCCACTACAATGCTCGGCTATTTTTTTGGTTGTTATTGTTGCAGTTGTTGTTTAGGTGGCCCTGGGCTGCATTGTATCTGCCACCCTCGGTGTATATGGCTGGTGCCCTAACTGCTGTCCTATGGGTGCCAAGCCATACTGTAGAGTTTTGCTCCTTCATTCCTATAACTTATTTTTAATAACATTGAATTGAATTTTGACTTGTCCTTGCCATTTGTAATTTTATTATTAAATACAATTGAAAAGCCCATCAAACACATACTAGTATCAAGAAAATATTTTCTTCATATGTAATGAAGGCCATGGAGAAAGTAGCATATACTTACTTTCAGTGCATCTCAATTTGTTGTTTACATATGCTCATAAATTTTCTGAGCTAGTCCCAAATACAAATATTTTTCCTTCTATGCTTACAGGTCACCCAAGTAACCCAGAAATTACAATATTTTGACATACTAAAATACATGTTACCTTTCCAATATATATATTTTTTCAAATGGAAATGGAGTAATATTCTTTGACAGACCATATCTCTTGATACTGGATTTGGAACCTATGGTTGCATAAAATGTTCCCAGATAATATAGAGTGTAGAATTTTTTTTTCATTATAAAGGGAACCTGTTTTTAGTTTTTGTAGTTTACTTAAGCAAGAGAATTTCTTAAAGTAGGCCATCATGTAAATTTCAAAATTATTTAGTTGCCTGTCCGTCAAGCTCAAGCCTACTACTGGGCTGTGAAAAATCTCCGGTAGAAAGAACTTTAGCTTCCTAGTATACTTGGGTTTGTAAGTAACTTTTACCATGTTGACAAATCTCTCACTTACATGGGTCTTATTACAACTGATAATTATGTTTCCCAGGGTTATTAACAAAGCAGGAATCATATTTTCATGTTGAAATGAGGTTTGCTGTTTATATCCAATAGAAATACAGGATGTGAGATAAGAAAACCAACAACCTGAAAGTTCTAGTTAAACTGCTCTGAGGCAGGCAGGGAGGAACAAAGGCATCATGATTTCAAAGAAAGAGTTCTTTGAGTATCTGTGCTGATACTCAATCAGAGTATCTGTGCTGCAGATTAAAACTGATTGTTACCCATGAGAGCAAGACTTAGAAAATAAAACACAGGAGAGGTGCATTTTTTATAAAAGAAAAGATAGGCCTGGGAAACCCTGGGGATTCTAGGAAGTCATATGGTAAAATAACGATACAGAGGTCTAACGAAGAATAGAAATATAAAAGGGAAAATGTTATGGAGTAGATGTAAAGTGTATCCACACCTTCAGAAATCTGTCCTGCAAGAAGGCTGACATCCTTTGAATCAGCCGTGCAGTCACTAAATAATCCACCACTTTCAAGTTGTGTGTCATGCTTCCCAGTCAGAAATGCCCTGCACTTACCCAATCTCTTATGGAATTGTGGGAACCCTTCTCACCCTTCAGTGCCGCCTTCCTCCTTGCTCTGTTCTCCCCCTCCTTTCCCCCTGCAGCACCCTGCTGCTGTAGCTGACAGCCTTTTCACTTTGCGTGGCATTCTGAGTTTCCTCATGCGTCTGTTTCTTCCATTAGGTTTTCAGATTCTCTTTGTGGTCTTTATGATTATCTCACTCAACATAAATCAAGCAGTAAATAAATATTTTTTGTTTCATCTTTAAATTGAAATGATGTGGAAGGGGATCGGGCAAGCTCAGGTAGCATCCTCTGCTATCCTGAGCAGCACTTAGCTGTGCTGATTCTAATAGAATTTCAGTTTACCTGTGTGCATGATTCAGGGCAAGGTCAGGTTTTCTCATCCGTAGATAGCAGGTAACAAGTTTTGTCTCGATGAAACTCGCCACGCTTGCTATGTCTTCAGCTGAAGCTTCGAAGGGTTTTCCCAGAGCTGCCCCTTTGCTGCAAAGCTTAAAAAAATACAGTATTTTAAATTTCCTAATAACCTTGTCATATAACTTATCTTTTAAAGAAGCAAAATATGTATATGTACATGTGCTTTTTGCAAACTACAAGTAAAATATTAATGTTTTGATTGTAAATTAAATAAATTGTTCCTGCTCACTGTTATGGACTATAATATAAAGTAAGAGACACATTTTACTCTACAATGCTTCCTGTAAAATGTTTTAAAAGTATGATAGATTTTAAAGGAGTGCCAATTGCTAAGAATGTCTGTTTTAAAAATAAAGCATACAATAAGCAAAGATATTAACAGAAAGCCAGGCATAAATCATATTAAATACCAGTGCTTTTATGAAAACCCAGCCGATCAATGCTCCAGCACACGATCGAGTTTGATTTAATATAATAAGGGGTATCGGAAGTAAACTCCTAGGAGCCATTAACATGATCAGTGATTAATTTGAGTTTGAATCATATTCTCTGGGATGTTATTGAAGGAAAAGAAGTGAAAATTTATTAGAATTTATTGGCAGAGGCCGCAGTATCTGAAAAACATGGCAAGAATGTGGAATACTTAATAAAAATTCCAGGAAGTCAATGGTTTCTGGGCATCAGAGATAAACTGTAGAGGAAGAAAATAATTTTTATGTGAGAATCCCAAACATTGAGAAGTGTCAATAATATGACAAGGGTAGATGCGCCTCCTTTTCCCCCTGGAGTTTGCTACTGTTCGTTGGAATTGAGATGAGTGGGAGGGCAGTGCCTGCACAGGGCACCTGCTTCTCGGCCCCTCTCTACCCTGGAATGTGCATGCACCAGGAAAGCCTTTCTCACCAGAGATAGTGGTATTTATATATCTTAATATAAAATTTCTTTTATTCTAAATCCTGTTTAAATGATATACTTTAAAATAATTTTTGTTTCATCAACTCGAGACTGGTTTCCCGTTAACACTATTATCAATTATTTTTTTAAAGTGCAAGTTGCTTAAATGTGGCTATATTCTGTTTTTAAGATATAGCTCCTTGGGTGGTACCTGTGGCTCAGTGGGTAGGGAACTGGCCCCATACACTGAGGGTGGAGGGTTCAAACCTCTCCCGGCCAAACTGCAACAAAAAAAAAGCCAGGTATTGTGGCCGGCGCCTGTAGTCCCAGCTACATGGAAGGCTGAGGCAAGAGAATCACCCAAGCCCAAGAGCTGGAGGTTGCTGCGAGCTGTGATGGCACAGCACTCTACCGAGGGTGACAAAGTGAGACTCTGTCTCAGAAAAAAAGTATTTCCCTTCCTTATTTCATTCCCAAACTGTAAGCTGAAAAAGAGTACAGAACCTAGGTGCTGAGTGCCCAGAGTCTTGAGTTGGCAGTTATTTGATGCCATTATCTTTTGCTTGGGTATCTTAGTCATTCTGGAGATTCATATTATTTTTAGAACCTTTTGCAAGTTGAAATGAGTGAAAAATATTACTTTATTCACTCCCTCAGTAATATTTATTGAATATCTACACTACGTTCCAGATAAGATTGCTGCTTCCACATTTTACGTTGAATTAATTATGTTTTTTCCCCATAAATTTTGGCTATTTTTAGCTCTGTATAAACTTGTTTCCTATTTCCTACCTATTTCCATCAGCATGTTAATCTTTTTCTTATTAATTATAATAGCTATTTACATTTATAAGCTATTATTTATATTCTGGTAATAACTATACATACCAGGTACCTGATCAAGTGCCCCCAAATCATTCTTCAGAAAAGTTTGAATCATATTTGATTCAAATATTCACTTTTATCTATGTTTTTATAAGGGCTCTCCAAAGTAAATATTACAAAACACTTTTCTTGATCATTTTGAGAAAAAAAGCAAAGACTATTTTGTGGAAGATACATTTAAAACTACTTTAGTCAGTGCTAAGTTTGGGTGTTTCATAAAGAACACCTGACAACTTTGATAATAAAAGAGGAAAATTATTTAATGCAGATGTAGTAATTATACCTGAGAATCAGATCTCAGTCAATATGGTTGTAAATAGCCCTTAAACTATAATTTGAAGAGGTGTTATAGTATGAACATGCTAGCGTGACACAGTTTCTCTCTTCTACCAATCTGATCCCACGGGACCCATAAATACCTAAGCATACAGTTCTCTGGAATAAAAGATTTTTTTGTATGACTTAACTACAAACCACAAATCAGTGGGAAACAAAATTAGTAGAGATTTTGTAGTTTTATTTATTAAAGTTCTAGACCTTCTCAATTATTTTATTCTTTTAAATGAAATTAACATTTCCCCCCAAGTTGTAAATACCCCAAACTCCTCTTCCCATAAAATCTTAAAAAAACATAAAAGGAAAAAGCCACACATGTGTTTCTTGTTCTTTCTTAGCACTTAGCACTCTGTCTGTGGGATGGATGCAGAGGTCATTCATGGGACAGCTCTTTGGTGGTGGACAGAAGCAACCTTCAGATTTTACAACATTAAAGGCTTTATCTATAAACTGAGAGAAAGTGAAGAATAAAAGCCTGATCTTCTAATGTCTGCAAAAGTCTCTATTTGTCTAAGATTGGAGGCCATAAATGGGATAAAAATGATCAATCTTAGCATGCTAATGAGAATACTTCATGAAACCAAACTACAACACAGCGTGAAAGACAAGGATAATTTTTCATTCACATTAAAGTTGGAACACAGGCAGTCTGCTGAGTAGGCTTTATGTATATTTGTGATATTGATAATCTCACTTTATCAATCAAGTGTTGTAAGGTGGAGAACTTTATGGATTTTATCAAAGAGTGCTTTATTCTCTTCCAAAATAGTACATCTTTAAAATAAGATTTGGGACATGGAAAAATGTTAAATATGTTGATGTTAAAGGTAGAATTATAAATTATAGGTACCTGTAGACAAAATGCTGGAGTCAGGACCATGAAGAATATTCTAAATATGTTACAGAATTTAAAAACGTCCATGTAGACTTTATTCACATTGAGAAGTTAATTCTCCAGAAGATCAAAGACTGTAATGTAGTGTGAATTTGTCAGAATGTAAGAAGGGTGACTTTGTCAAACTTACAATTTGTTTAAAACTATGTACTTTAAATCTCTGGTAAAATAAGTCATGGAGTTAAAGAATAAAAAACTTTTAAATTGCCAGAGTAATAATCGGCAATATCAGCGAGAAGACTTTTAATTAGGAAAAATTAATGTTAGGTGTTAATTTTCTATTTCAAAGAAGAACCTTACAATATTTTTGACTTCAGTATGGACAAATTAAAAGTGGAATATTAATGTAAGGAAAAATGCAGCCAAATTCTTATGAATATAGCTATTATTTTAATAAGATGCAACAATGAGATTTTAGGGCTAAAGTAGAATCATAACCTCATATTTTAATAAGAAAATAGGTATTTTACCAAAAAATGATCATTTTCTGAAAATAACATGATAGTTATACTTTGAAGTTAAAAATCACTTTTCAGGATTCTCAAAGTTCTATCACCTTACTCCATTATAATGACTTTTATTATTTATTTGCATTTGAAATTTCAGATTAATATGAGGGTATAATTCATTAGGTTACAGTGTTTGCATTTGTTAGGTGAGTTGTGCCACTCCCCCACAACTTACTTTGTGCCCATTAGATGAGAGCACACCACCCCACCTCCTCTGCCCTCTTTCTCCTCCCTCCAGTTTGAATTAAACTGAGATTTTTCTCTTGTGTGGCAGTGTATTGGTTCATCTACTGGCTTCATGTTAGTATTGAATATATTGGATGTTTGCTTTTCCATTCTTGTGTACTTTGCTAAAGAGAAAGTTCTTCAACTCTATCCAGGTTAATACACATATTTTGTATGTAATATCTATTTCTATGACTGAATAGAAATGGTATACATATATCGCAGTTTATTTATCCATTAATGGGTTGATGGGCACTTGGGTGGATTTCACATCTTGGCAATTGTGAATTGAGCTGCAATAAACAATCTAGTACAAGTGTCCTTAGGATAGAATGATTTTTTTTTTTCTTCTGGGTAGATAGATACCTAGTAATGGCACTGCAGGATTACTTGGAAGTATATTTTAAGTTCTTTGGGATAGGATGGCTTTTATTAAAAAGTCCAAAAACAATAGATGCTGATGTAGATGCAGAGAGAAAGGAGTGTGTCTATGTTGTTGTGAGACTGCACATTAGTACAACCTCTGTGGAAAATAGTACAGAGAGTTCTCAAAGAACTAAAAGTACACTTACTATTTGATCCAGCATTCCCACCACTATTCAAAGGAGAATAAGTCATTTTATCAAAAAAACACCTGCACTCAAATGTTTATTGCAGCACAATTCACTATTGCAAAGTTCTTTTAAGAAACAAATATTTAACTTGTTTTTAGAAATTGGGCACAAAGATTTTAAAGCTTATTTAAAAACATAGGAAAAAAAGTTACATTAATAGCATAAATTATTATGGCACGAGCGAGAAGGACCACCAGACAAATCAGTTGTAAAATGCCAGTGAAGCCTTTATTAAGATTGGCTGGCCAACTGCCTTCTTAAGTCAGAAGTGCATTCCTGACCAGTTTGGGAACAGTTTTCATAGGGTTAATGATGAAGCACAGAAGCAGCAAGCAAATGATCGGATTTCACAACCAGTAGGTACAGAAGCAGATTTATGGTACTGTGGTTACTGGTCAACTAGCTAAGCAAAAAATATTTTTAAAACAATGGAGTAACTTGCCTGTTTTTGTAAGGTCCCAGGGTGCCAGTGAGACTTCTCCTTTTCCTCATTTCCACATCTTTGTCTCTTTGTGGGGAGGGTCAGGAGGTTATCAGTAACCGTGGGAGGCTATTCATAATGGTAGGCTAGATCTCGACCCCTCACCCACCATCTCAAAATAATACTAAGTATTTTACTGTGGGTCATCTTCTTAAAAATACAGCCACACATTTTTCTTTAATTAGGTTCATCATTAGCAAGATTATATTGCTAATAGGTTCTCTCATTAAATACTGTATGAAGAGTGTTTGCTCACTCTATTTCTTGCATACAATTTTGAGTGATCCCTGACAATTTAAAAGAGAACAATAAATCTTTACGTACATGGCACTATTTGGGTTATCAAATTTTTATCATTTAATCAGTAATTTAAAAAATTTTTATATACTATTTTTGGAAATTATAAACAAACTGGGAGGAGGGAGAACGTTATTCATAACCCTATCACCATATATAATTGCCACTAATGTTTGCCATATTTTTTCTGTACTTTTTCTGGTTTTGTATCATAATAGAGGATAAACAATATATAATTTTATTTTGCTTTTTCATGTATTTTTCATTTTCTTTTATTAATTAGAAAACTAAAAGATGTAAATTAAAATATACTCATGTTACAAATACAGTTGAAGATTTCAATTCCCCCTTTCTGCAAATGACAGAAATACTAGAACAAAATCAGTAAAGACACAGGCCTAAACAACACAAAGAACAGGAAGTAACTGACACATACATGTAAGATATATGTACATGTCTTATGCATAAATATAATGTTACATTATTTCTATATATGTTACATATTATATATGTTTATATCATATATATTTATGAATAAAATAAAATAAATTAATTAATAAAAATAATAAATAAAATTTTATTTGTGAATGAATTAAATCAAATAAATGTCTGTGCATAAAACATTTTTCCCAACAATAGCAGAATGTATGTTTTTCCCCTGGCTTGTGTAATACAGGCCATGTCTTGGACCATAAAACAAAATTCAAGACATTGATAAACTGAAATAATTCTGAGTATGTTCTGTGGCCATAATGGAGTCAAAAAAGTAAAAAATAACCAAAATAATCCAGTTTGAGAGTGAACAAAAGATATGAATAGATGTTTCACTGAAAAGGATAAATAGATGGCAAATAAACATATTAAAAAGATGTTTGACATCACTAGTCATTAGAGAAATGCAGATTAAAACTATAATGAGATACCACCACGCACCAATCAGAATGACTAAAATAAAAAAAAAGGAGCACTCAAAACTGAGAATGCCGAGAAATACATCTATCACCCATCACTGATAGCCATGTGAAATGGTATAGCCACGGGATAGAACAGTATGGCAGCTTTTTAAAAAATATGCAACTAATGAAGTATATTAGGAATGGAAAAACAAACACCACACATACTCGCTTATGGGTGGAAGCCAAATGGGGGTAAGTATATTCATAAAGTGGTGTAACGGACATTGACTACTAAGAAAAGGGAAGGGTAGGAAGGCAGGAAGCGGTGTAAGGGATATAAATCTAACTATTGGATACAACGTACACCACTCTGGTGACAGTACACTTGAAGTCCTGACTCAGGCAATATACATTCATTCATGTAACAAAAAACATTTGTACCCCCTACAGGTATTGAAATACAAAAACAAAAGAGAGAGAGAGAGAGAGAAAAAAAGTGAGGGAAAAAAGATATGTAACTGCCACATAGCCTAAATACATTCTTGGGTACTTATTTCAGAAAAATTAAGAGTTATGGTCACACAAAAATCTATACAAGAGTATTTATAGCAACTAAGTTCATAAAATAACCCCATACTGGAAGCAACCTAAGTGTCCTTCAATGGGTGAATGATTAAACATAATGGTATATCCATCCTGTAAGTACCACTCAGCAATAGGAAGGAAAAACTAGTGATACATAAAATAACTTAAATGAATCTTTAGAGAATATGCTGAGTGAGAAAAACCAATTCCAAAGGGTTCTATACAGTGTGATTACACGACACAATTACAGGAATGGAGAACAGACTAGGGACCATGAGGGCTTAGAGACTGGACAGGGGCTGTCATTATTAAAGGCCAACAGGAAGGAACCCTGTGGTGATGGAGCTGTAATGTATCTGGACATTTGTGGGTGGATATGCAGATGCACATGCCACAAAATTACGCAGAAGTAGTGCACACACCCACATACAAACACATGCCATGGTGCCAGTAAAACTGGAGAAATCTTAAGGTTGGTGGATTGCATTAATGTTAATATTCTAGCTGTGATACTGTGCTATAATTTTACCAGACATTGCCACTGAAAGAAACTGCATAAATGGTACATGGAAGAGCTTTTGGTATTTCAACTGCATATTTATTTACAATTTTCTCAAAGTAAAATTTAATTTAAAAATAATCATGTTAAAAGCTGGGCACTGTGGCTCAGGCCTGTAATCCTAGCACTCTGAGAGCCAAGGCAGGCTAGTTGCTTTAGCTCACAAGTTTGAGACCAGACTGAACAACAGTGAGATCCCCATCTCTAAAACCAACCAGACATGGTGGTATGCTCTGGTAGTCCCAGCTACTTGGGAGGCTGAGGCTGGAGGATTGCTTGAGCCCAAGAGTTTGAGGCCATAGCACTCTACCCAGGGTGACAAACTGAGACTTTGGGTCAAAAAAAAAAAAAAAGATAATAACCATGTTAAGATTTAGGTGTCTTTCATTTTATCCCTTCCTTTTTTAAGGATAATTGTAATAATGTTTATTTGAGGGTTGGGATGAGAAAATAAATCATATCTTTTTTTTTTTTTTTTTTTTTTGAGACGGAGCCTCAAGCTATCCCCCTGGGTAGAGTGCCATGGCATCACAGCTCATAACAACCTCCAACTCCTGGGCTCAAGCGAGTCTCCTGCCTCCGCCTCCCAAGTAGCTGGGACCA
>CAUYQV010008749.1:0-10585 GCA_963574575.1 Galagoides demidoff | reverse complement strand
ATGGCCGGGCGTTGTGGCGGGCGCCTGTGGTCCCAGCTACTTGGGAGGCGGAGGCAGGAGACTCGCTTGAGCCCAGGAGTTGGAGGTTGCTCTGAGCTGTGATGCCATGGCACTCTACCCAGGGGGATAGCTTGAGGTTCCATCTCAAAAAAAAAAAAAAAACCAGACATAAGGCCAGGTGGGTTGTAATCCTAGCACCTTGGGAGGCCGAGGCAGGTGGATCACTTGCGCTCATGAGTTCGAGACCAACCTGAGCAAGAATGAGACCTCATCTCCATTAAAAAAAAAAAAAATAGAAAAATTAGCTGGGTGTCATGGCACAAGCCTGTAGTCCCAGTTACTCGGTATACCGAGGCAGGAGGATCACTTGAACCTAAGAGTTTGAGGTTGCTCTGAATTATGACTCTATGGCACTGAACCCTAGGGTGACAGAGTGAGAGTCTGTCTCAATAAATAAATAAATAATAAAATAAATAAAAACAGACATAAACGGCTCTATCACTACCCTTGCAATGGCGTTCCTGAGGAATCTCATTGGAATTAGATTGGAAATTCACTAAGATCAGAGGATTTTGGAGCTGCTCATTTGGAAAACACTCGAAAGTTAGCAAAGCCAGGCATCTTCTCCTTTGGGCTCAGGGCCAGGTTCTCATTTTGCTTGGAAAGTACCTATTTGAAAGAAGCGTTTTCCTGTTGCTCGGTTTACACAATTTCTTTTCCTCTCCGTTTACCAGAAACCTGCACAGGGGTTGACCAAGCAAGCAATTATGCAAAGAAGTCTTATACTAAAAATGGTAAATCAGTTTGTAAATTTTTATTAGTCTCCCTAAATTCTGTTGAACACACAGCAGCAAACTACAGGTAGTATCACCTGAATCTTTTGGGGAAACTGGTTAAGCCCTAGGGATTAAGGGCAAGCTGCCCAAGTTAGGTGGGCAATAAAGGGCCAATGGCCAATGGGCAACCTAGTGCAGGCCGGGGAAGACAATGACCTGGTCAGCTTTAGAAAGCTGAGCATGCAACACAGTCGATACAGACCAGACTCACGGGCTAAGGGTGGAGCAGACATGGTGAGACTCCAAGGCACACCTGCCCGAGACTGTTCAGCAGCATGGATCTCTCCAGGAAAGGCAAACTGCTCGGTTCCTCTCATTTCTTGAATGTCATCCAGTGACAAGCTTCGGTTTGTCTATGCCTGGCTCCCACTGAGATCTTTGTGCTCTCAGAGCTGAATCTTCCAGATGGCTTCCAGCTCTCAACTCCAACTTCACCTGAGCGGGTCTGAGGCAGGCAGCAGCAGCAGGCAGGTTGAAGGAGAGGACATCAGGGGGGCTTTGGACAGGAGGGCAAGTGGAGGGAAGTGGCCACAGCACAGTGTGTTACAGGTGGAGACTGTGAGGAGTGGTCTCCGGAGATCAGGATGGAGACCGGTCCTTTTGCCTTTGTGGTTTTCCTTCAGTCTCTTTCTAATGCAGGGAATGGTGATCACAGGAAGCCAAGTCCGATTCAGCAGGCTTTGTGCCCTTGGCGGAAAGTGCGGGTGGGGCCCGGTTTAGGCTGGAGCCTTCCAGGCTTACAACCCGTGCATCATCCCCCTCATAGGGCTGCCTGCAGTGTGGACATTTACATTTTCTAGTCAGGCCCTTGTCCAATACAAGATGTGCATAGCCCAGCCTCTGCTCTCTGATTGCCTTTCCCCAGGCTCCCTAAGGACCGTCCTCCTTTTGTGGGCACTGCCCATCTTTAGGCATAAGGCAGCCCCACTGCAGAGAGCCTCACTGCTGGCCCTCACCTGCACTGGCAAAGTCCATGCAGACCACCAGGGCACCTGAGCTCTCCAATTCTGGTGTGCAGCTCTGTGACACCCCAAGCCACAGTGATCATCTCAAGAGAACCCAAGTTCCCTCTGGCCCTTGGAACTGAGTTGCCTGTCACATCCTTGGGTACACTTTTCATGGACAAGCACAGTGCGGTGGACAGAGGAAGTCACAACTCATGGCTCAGAACTGTGGGTTCACCTCACCCTCCAGCCCCAGCCCATCTCTGCTGCACGCAGCTGCTGACAGGTCTTTGTTTGGCCAGAGCGGGTCCCAGGGGCTGAGGGCTGAGGAGAACGTTTTGCTCTCAGCACTGATCCCCAGAGTTCTAACCACCCTCTGGAAGCTTTGAATCTGTTCAATGTCACTTTACCTGCCAAGCCCATCAAGACTGTGGCCACACCCAGAGACCACCACGCAGAGCTAACCCTTCATGTCCACACGAGGCTCTCCCCCACTTGTCAGAGCTGGACTTGTGAGACAAGCTCATAAATCCTGAATCCCACTAAGCCAGCGGTTCTCAACCTGTGGGTCGCGACCCCTTTGTAACAATGAAAATACATCCTGCATATTTGCATTATGATTCATAACAGTAGCAAAATTAGTTATGAAGTAGCAATGAAAATAATTTTATGGTTGGGGGTCACCACAACATGAGGAACTGTATTAAAGGGTCGCGGCTTTAGGAGGCATTAGGAAGGCTGAGCACCACTGCACTAAGCCAAGTCTAGGGGATGGGGCACAAGCCCATGGACCCAAAGAAATGGTGCCTTTCTCTCCCCCAAATCTGTGTGCCACTTAAGTGAATTCGTCAAACCTTGCAAACCCAGCCTGCAAGGCCCATGGGCCACTTCCATCCTGACAGCTTTTTTACCTCTCCCTAGGGGGGATAGAATTATGCCCCAGGCTTTTGCTGTAAAGTCAATTAGCTGTCCCAGGAAATAGTGTGGTAGAATTTAAAGTTTATAATTGACTTTTTTTTTTCTTTAGTAATTGACCAGCTAAAAGGACCCTTACGATCCCCGCCCCCTAGTGTTCAGAGCCTGTATATAATCCGGCCACCTTAGGGGCGATTTACTTCTAACCAATAGAATAGTGCAAAGGTGAAGTATATGTCTTACTCTCTGAAGTGTATTTTTTTTTTTTGCAGTTTTTGGCCGGGGCTGGGTTTGAACCCACCACCTCCAGCATATGGGGCTGATGCCCTACTCCTTTGAGCCACAGGCACCGCCCCTGAAGTGTATTTTTATATCCTTTGACTCCACCACCACCACCACATTGGAGTCTTTTTCTTGTTTGTTTTAAACAAAGTTCAAAGAATGGAGAAGAAAATAATAGGTTGCTAAGTACTCCTATGTTCTAAAACGGGGGTTTCCCAATTGTCTTGTAACCCTCAGCCTAATACCAAAATGAGGATATAGAGTGGTTTAAATTTAAAAGGTCCAAAGAAAGAAGTTCTCTGGAGAAAGCTGTTGGGGTGTGAGCGTTTACACTCCACACCACAGTGGTAGAGGGGAAGGAGTGTCCCCGACCCCAGCCTGGAAGGAGCCCACTGCTCAGAATTTGACTTGTGTCCCCTAAAGCATCAGAGGACACCACGGCCTGTTATCTCATTTCAAGAATAAGAAACCCAAGGGTCAAGAGATGAAGGCTGTTAGCATAGTGACAGGGCAAAACAAAAACAAACAAGTCACATTTCCATTAGCCAGAGGACAAAGGGTCTTCAGGTAAGAAAGTTACAGTCTGTGGCTGAATCTACTGTGGCTGAATCTACCCATGACGGCAGCACAGCCCTCCACTGGCATGCCAGAGGCCTGTGAGTTTCCATGGGTCAAGCAGATACCCCAGAAAGTCATTATGTTTGAGAAGCCATTTTGATTCGAATTTTTCCCCCCAAGGCAGGCTGCCAGGGGAAAAAAACTGCAGAAATATCAGCAGTGACAGGCTGTGACATGCACTTTCAGGGGCAGGAGCTAAAGAAATGACTCGAGATGTCAAGATAACCAAATATAAAATAGCTAGACACACACAAGAGTCACATGAATTACCTTGCAAGTTGAATATTCTAGACAGGAGACAAATACCATGTTCTGTGATAGGAGTACTTTTTATTTAAAACATCCCTCCCCCAAATACTAAGATTGGGGTGGAGGGAACGTAACCAACTTCTTTAGTTTATATATAATAAATATGTATACATGAATAAATATGTAAGAAAAGCTGAGACCACTCTGAGAATTAACAGAAAAACAGGGGCAACTTACTCTCATTTGGTATTTTTAAAAACTATTTTTAAATTATAGTAGGTGGTATTGACACAAAAATAAATCAGTAGAACAAAAGTGAAAGTTCAGAAATAGACTTTAGTCTATGATTCAGTATATGAATTCAAATCACTGGTGGGGGGGCGTCAATGAACAAGACAACTAGCTAACTATTTAGTAAGAATTAAAAAAAGATACTCCCTCCCCCCACCCTACCAACTCACTCCCTAACCTAAAATAAATTTCAGATGGATTGAAGATTTAAATGTGCTTTTTTTTAATGCTAGACTGTATTTAGTACCTGGAGATTGGAAGGTCCTACATAACAAAAAAGACTGATAAATCTGAGTATATAAATTTAAACTTTTTTGTGGTGAAGTATAACACAAAAAAGGTTATAAAAACAAGGTTATCGTTTTTTCAAAATGATAAACTAGAAAATTGTTTATAAGATATGACAGCTAAAAATTAACATAAGATATGAAGAGCTTTTTCTTTTCTTTTCTTTTTTTTGAGACAGAGTCTCACTTTATTGCCCTTGGTAGAGTGCTGTGACGTCACAGCTCACAGCAACCTCCAACTCCTGGACTTAGGCGATTCTCTTGCCTCAGCCTCCAGAGTAGCTGGGACTACAGGTACCCGCCACAACACCTGGCTATTTTTTTGCTGCAGTTTGGCCAGGGCCGGGTTTCAACCCACCACCCTCGGTATACGGGGCCAGGGCCCTACTCACTGAACCACATGCACCGCCCTATAAAAGAGCTTTTTCAAACCAATAAAAGACAAACAGGCAGAAGAGAGAAAAATGGCAATTTTTCTCATAAAAGAAAAATGGCAATTCCCAAAGACAGATTTACAAACACCCAATCAACAGAGATGTAAACAAAACACTGCAACATAATTCTTAATTAATCAAGATTAGTTAATTAATTAACAATTGATCATTGTTAATTAACCTAACAAATTAATAAAGATTAACAATATCAACAATGTTGTTAATGGTGGCAAAGCTTCCTACTGAAGCTTTGATGAAAAGTTGTATAAACTTTTGTGTGAAACTTCTCGAGCAAGATGTAGTATAGTACAATATAAAATGTACACAGTTCCCATTCCAACAATTTTACTTCAGGAATTTAGCATAAGTGATAATTGCATACATTTATACAAACTTGTATAAGAATGGTAAGCATCTAGAAACACTCTAAATGCACCATGCACAACAGAGTATTTTTTTTAAATAAATTATGGTACAAACTTATAAGGCAGTCATTATTGACATGAAAAAATGTATCCAGGAAATGTTGATGAGTAAGAGAATCATGTTACAAAACCACATGTGCAGTTTGACCCCTATTTGGTAGCCCTGAGTTTTGCTCAAAAGGTACACACATACCTTTTGATATGGACACACATACACACCCACCTATCCCACCAAAATGATTCACTCTCTGAAACAAGAGCACCCACTGCTTTTCAAATTGACTTGGTTCACTGTCTCACCACCCCACAAACTGGGCCACAGAAAAGGCCAAACCCTCCTTGCTCTCCAGAAGTGAGTACTTGGGTTTAACCGAATATGGATGCGTTAGGTCTTTACAACACTATCTGATTGACTGTTGACCCTAGTTTTCTCTTAGAAGAAGAGAATGAATAACCGGAAATTTTATAAAATCAGAATGTGAGATTAGCAATACATAGGGAACGCTGAGAATTCTTTTTTCCTTCCTTCAAAATCAATTTAAACATTAACTTTATTCTAAGCTGATGTAAAATTCAAGATAATCCCTTCTGCTCTGGTCTTATCGTAAGCACCCAGCTTCAATCTTACATCTTGGGTCACAGAATCACCTATTTCCCCTAATAAACCTACGTCCATTGGTTTGATTATTCATGGCTCTTTCTAGAATGGATTGGTAGAGGTCCATTACAGTGAAAAGACACACATAAGAAGAAGACACGTGTGCTATAATAAAAGCAATAGTTTGTATACGTACATGTATATAACACTGAAAGGTCTGACTTTCTCAGGAACAAAAGGCTATTCAAAGATTAGCTCAGGAGCTAGCTCAAGGGCTATCAAATGTCAGGAAGGAAATCGAGACTCAGAGCCGAGTGAGTCTAGTTCAATACCTGAAGTGTGGGGCCACCAGCTTGGCCCCACTTCAAGTATTAACACTGAACCATTTGGAATAGTTAGAAGAAATAACAAAGTCAACATTTTTGGTATTTTCATGATTTTATATGAACCACTTTTACTTTTCTGCCCTGTACCCAGAGGTTGATATTTTAATATTTAGTCAGTTATTTTAACCAGAAACTTTTGACACTAAGCAAACGGGATTTCTTCCTCCTTTTTATGACAATTATGCTACATTCCATGTAGACAACTAACTGTATCTTTGGCCATTAATTCTAGAGTTGGAAATTGGTGGGGTGGGGGCCGGCTATAACAATGTGTGACATTTACAGAACTGGTAAAAATAAAATAAGAGGAGGCTCAGATTCTCTCTTTTGATAAGATGGGCTTTTAGGGAAAATCCTTACTTATCAGAGGCCCTGCCCCATACAAACCACAATGATTTGGTTCCTCCTAATCTAGTTCAGGAGCCGTGAAAACAGTATGAGTTTGAATTGTTGCACATAAAAATTAAAAATTGAGAGCAGTTTGTATTAGTCTATTGAGAGCAGAAAGGGTTTTAAAGGTTGATAATAGGTTAGTCTAAGGGTAGCACCTCAGAAGACACAGGTCAATCATTCCTGATGCTGCCTAGTACAGGGAGGGGCCGGGTGGACAGCTGGCATTAAACACTCAAGTGTCAGCACATTACCCACCCCCCACCAACTCTTCCCAGTTGAGTATATATACTCTGGGGTCCCCCAGTCCCAGGGTAGAACAGCTTCATGGGCTGTTTCCACCTGTTCCTATCGTTTGCTCATCTGCCCACAAGCCCAGGCTACTCAGATTTATCCCCACCAATACGCAGTGGGCCAGTGCAGACCATGCCCGCCCACTGCATTGCAAGGAGTGTCCTTTTTCTCAGGACTAATTCATTTTTGCTGTACCCTGAGGTTGTGCAGTGTTCACTGTCCTCCTCTCTCCTACCCTATGGCTTTTCTTTTCTAAGCCTAGTGAGCAAGTGAAGAAGAAGGAGGGATGCCACGAGCCTTGGGGTTAAACTGTCAGAGAGGAAAGTCAGAAAATACTGATTCAGGCTATAAAAGTCCAATATAACACACTCCATCTGTAGACTCAGCAGCATGTAGAGGGCAGACCAGAGCTGCTGACCTCTGATGTTTCACGGTCCACGATGGTATAACCAATAGCCAGGGTTAGGTGGTTATGGGCTCAATACCATTTAACCCACTGTTACTACACTCCCATTGAATCCCAATTTCTAAAGGAAGACACAGAGCACTTTTAGGAGATGCTCAGTAATAAAAAATTAACCAAGGGAAGAACAACCTTAATTACAGCATATTTTTACCAGGATGCAGACATTAATTTTATAGGACAATGAGAATTGTATCAAAACAATACTGCCTAACAGATGTAACAGGGAACTTATTTGTGTAGCTGAGATGGTATCTCTTCTAGTTATATACCAACTAATTGCAGGAAAAGGGCTGCTTGCCCATGTCACTGTTCTCTATCATTTTCAATGGCCTCCTCCATGAAGTCAAACTCTAGCCCAAATGTAAGCCCACCTCATTGTATACTGTAAAAGACTGGACTCTGAATTAATTAACAGACATGCTATGGAGAACGCAGATGCCTGTGTTCCATGTTCCATTACAAGAGCTAATTCTCAGACATCACTCAGAGGAAGTCCCAGCCCAGACCCAAGAGATCTGTAGCCTGTGGTCAATACCACATTGCACATCGAGGGTCTCAGGTTCAGAGATGTGGAACTGGTCCTGTAGCAGGGAAGATGCCAGCAATTCCTGAGTTTTCAGGACTTTCAGGGACTCCAGTGGGACAGCCACCATCTTGAATTCAGGAATGGGGCCAAGCTGAGAAGGCGGAAAGCTGTAGGCCCACGTGCACCCCCTGGATGAATGTTACAAGGGGTCTCTGTGCGGGCACCTCAGAAGCTGTCAGTACGTCTGTCCCAGTGGGGGTGTGTCTTTCCCACACAGCACCCATGTACACTCTAGAGGTGGAGGAGGAAGAGGGAAGAGACAAATAATGAACACACTGTCCTCCCACTGTGCAGCCCTACAGCAGCTCACACACATACTGCCGGGAGGGGAAGGCATGGAAGATCAGCCCTCCTTCTGTGTGTGGCCAGGACGGCCATCACTGTCCCCACTCTCTCCCTGGGCCAGGAGGACGGGGTCAGTCATGCCTTCACCTGCTGAATGTGCTTTGCTGAGCTCAGGACAACCGCCACCCACACCCCCTTTGTCTCCCCTCAGCCCCAGCTGCTCTTCATGACTCTAACCCATCCTCCCATCCATTCCACTCATTTCTCAAAAATGACAGCCTCACATACCACACTGCTGAGAAGGAGAGGAATGTGAGAACGATCACAACAGCCACGGAGCCCAGTCCAACACCCACCATCTGCTGCAGCATGAGTGATGAATCTGTGGGACAAAACCACATGCTGAACCCAGAGTGCACCGTACTGTGGCCCTCCCAGGGGGTGCCCACACCCGCTGTGTTCATTCCATCCCAAACCAGAGCTTGGCCCAACTTAACAAAGAATCCCAAGAATTCCCTGAGCTCGCCCTGTGGATGTGGAGCCTCAGGAAACCACAGTTCAGGGTATTTCTAAAAAGGAAGTGTAAAATCAGACCCTATTAAAGTTACAAGGCAGAAAAAAACTATCCTGTTGAGAAAAGGAATGGCACACACAACGTGCTGCTTCCCTGTGGTCCTCTCTCAAGTCAATTCCGCTTGACAGACTTTTATAGACGTTTTCCTTTGCATGGAGGAAGAAATCATTCTGACATCATTTGAAGTTTGGTTCCATCCAAGACCAAAGAAGATTTTAAAAAAGAAAATGAAAATGAATTTTGTTCAAAAAATGAGAGTTAAGTTGTCCGTTAAATAAAATCGTTTCCCCTGTTCCTCAACAAGGATCATACACCCTGCTCTGCTCAGCAGGTTGCCAAGAGCATAAAATAAGAAAACCGATGTAAAAGAGCTTTGAAAGACATACTGTCTATTGGAAATCATCACATGCCAAGTCCAAGAAGATCCATGTTTATAAACACCTACAATTGATTTGCACATTGGGGTCAAGTGACCAAATCAGAACATCATGTTCTAGACTAGAGCAAACATTTCCTTTGAATTTGCAAACACTTATTTAGCGCTTACTATGTGCCCAACCCCGTTCTAAGCACTTCACAAACGTTAACTTACTTAGTCTCCTAACCACCCACTGTTACTATTTCCTCCAGACAGATGAAGAACCAAGGCATGGAGTGTTAAGCACAGCTCGGATCTCTGTGGTTCCACTGGAAACTCCGTAGGGTACCCCGTACCAGCAAGAGCAGACATGGGCTGTATCTCTTGCTAAAGATCCCTGTAAAATCCTCTCCCTCAAAAAATGCTGTCAAGAGACTTTCTAGAACATGGCTCATATTGTTTGGCTGCTTTAGGATTCATAAGAAAATGGCCTTGACACTTTAGGAAGCTAGATTATAGAATGGAAGAACAACAGTAGTTAAGTTAGAAATTAGTAAAGAAAGACATTAGGAGAGTGACTTGTACTAAATATTGAAACAGTGCAGTATTAACATAGAAAGGAATAAGAGAGAAAGCCTAGAAACAAAGCCAAGTATATCAAGTAATTCCAAAGCTTAAATACTGGAGTCAGCTGTCCAAGTCTTTATCTGAACAGTTCCACTCGCTAACTATGTGACCTTGAGCAAGTTATTCAGCCTATGTGGATATCAGTTTCCACACTGAGGGATGCTATAATAACATAGGAGTGACAATAATACTATCCACTCTGAGTGAGGAGAAATAAATGGTTAAAACATGTGAGAACTGAGCCTGGCTCAGCCTAGGCAATTAGCAAATGTCAGATCTTATGAATTATTGTTGCTGTTATTGTTTTGATACCGTTTCAAATCACTGGGGAAATGATAAATTAGTCATAACTAGTGTTGATAAAATTGGCTAACCATTGAGAATAAAATAATTTCAATTGCTAGAGTTTTTACCATACCCCAAAATAAAATCCAGATGGACTAAAAGATTTACATGGAAACCTAAAAGAATTAGGAAATATTAGTGAATATTTATCTAATATTAAAGCTGATACGAATTTTCAAAGTATAATATTAACGTAGAAACCTTAAAATAAAAGCATGAGAGACTCAACCACATTAAAAGCATGCATTGGCTCAGTGCCTGTGGCTCAATTGGCTAAGGCGCCAGCCACATACACCTAAGGTGGCGGGTTCGAATCCCCAGCCCAGGCCCGCCAAACAACAATGATGGCTGCAACCAAAAAATGGCCAGGCGTTGTGGCGGGCGCCTGTGGTCCC
>CAUYQV010008743.1:0-13993 GCA_963574575.1 Galagoides demidoff | reverse complement strand
CATGTGCCCGCCACGATGCCCGGCCATTTTTTGGTTGCAGCCATCATTGTTGTTTGGTGGGCCCGGGCTGGGGATTCGAACCCGCCACCTTAGGTGTACATGGCTGGCGCCTTAGCCGATTGAGCCACAGGTGCCGAGCCAGAATAAATGAACTTTATTCATTTGTTTTTCTTAAATTCTCAGTAAATATTATATAGTAAATTCAGGCACTGTGGTTCATTTATGATTTTGTCTAACAAGTTGTATATCACATCTAAAATTATAAAAGATAATTGAAGGAAAAACATTTTTAAAGTGAATTCAACTAGTGAGGTGCATATAAAGTTAGTCCTACAATTTTTTGAGTTTTAGAAGCAACAATGAAAACCCTAACAGAACTATTATCTTTGACTGTTATACATAAGTTGGTTCAGTAAGACATGTTTTTAAAAGAAAGATCAAAACACATCTTTATTTGGTTGAATGTTCTCATCTATAAAGAGACTATGCCCGTATCAAACTAGAAAAGTTAAAAATAGCAAGGTACTAATTAATTTAAAATATTTACTTGATTGAGAATTACTTAGAATTATAAAACTTTTCATAATTCCAAATAAATAAGTTTTGGTTTGCACATTTTTCTGGGACAAAATTCTATAATAAAAGAAAAGTAAACTGAAACCATTAAAAAAAATACTTTTAAACTAGATTTCTACCTTTCATTTGATGTCTTCAGGCCATGAGTGTTTATTTAATGATCTTATTTGGATCTCTGCACATAAATAAAACCGTTTTCTACAGTGCTATAATTACTCAAGAAAACAAGATTATTTGTAGCTCAAGTGTCAGGAAAGGGCTTGTTTTTAATTCTCTCGGCTCCTCTTTCTTCTTTCTTTACCTCATTCTCTCCTAGTATTTAAACATTTATGGGGAGGTTGGTTTTCATCAAGTGGTATAAAACTATTTGATATTTTTCTTCAAAACAAATAATGACTGATGGTCATGATCAGTAATGCCCTTAGAAGAATTGCTGTGGGCTTGGATTGTGTAGTAATATCTATACCCAGAGGATATAGATCTTATAGAGGAATTGGTCAGTGTTAGTTATGTCCCCCAGAACATGAATATTAGGAAGGGGCAGCACCAAAAAGTGCTGATGGGAAATAAAATCTTCATCTGAGTACCAAAAAAGAGTTATTAAATGATGAAATCAGACAAAGCTCAAAATAACTGATAAATATTGACCTATTAAAGAATCAGGCCATAGTCGTCCTTAATACAGCTTTCAGTCTCTATAACCCACAGTTTTACAATATGGTCAATCCAGATATTCACAATAATTTAGAGCCAGTTATCAAGGTAAAAGAAATAATAACCCAACCAATTGTATAAGTTTAATATATTTTGGGATTGATGTAACTTGATTCCCAAGTCAAATTCTCTTCTGGATCAAAGTCTGAAGCAGGAAAAGAGGTTCAAGCAGTAGATGCCTTGAATGAGTTAATCTGAAGGCTGTGAACATTTTTCTACTACTCCTTGAGTATTTCCTAAATAAGTGCTAAGGATGTTTGGTGGAAGACAATTCTTACTTTGTGGAACATTTTGACAATCAGAAACTATCCTCCTTCAATTGCAAATAATCTCCTAAAAACACATGTGGCCTCTTTTTCTTTTCTCTTCCTTCCTTGGAAGCTACAAACCTGGAAGTCCTAGGTTGAGATGACATTTATTTCCTGGAAATCCCATGCTGGGATGTATTAGCATCATAATAGAGAAAGATGTAGAGACTGAAGAGACTAAAAATAGCCTTAGAGGACAGTAGAAAACAAAAAGTTGAGAGAAAATGTTCAAAACTTGATCAGCCTACTCAAACAGCAAAGGTCAGGCTGAGTGCAATTTATTGTACCTTAAAGGCTGCGGAGAAGGATAGAAAGTCAAAGAACTTGTGAAAATTGGTGACCAAAGACCATTCCATAATGACGGACTTCAACAGCAGAAGCACCATGGACAGCAACTGCAAGTGTAGTGGGTGATGTGATAGTTCTGTGGATGGCAAAAGAACAAAGAATGTTAATGGATTAAATAACCCACAATTTCTAAATGAGGTTACTTATAATTTCAAACTTAATTGTAAAATGTAGATTCCCTCTAGACTTTTCAGAAAGAGGACGGAAGATAATCACATTTTTTAGAATGACTAAATTGTTACGAAAGTATACACATTTTTAAATAATAATTTTGAAACCTTACTTGGCATATGAAACTCATCTCAACTCATACGAAACATCTCATATGAAACAAAGGGATTCCTGAAGATCTTCTGATACAACTCATCTTGTATGTAACATCTCAAAGAAATGATGAGTTCAGCTAAACTGATCTCCGATTTCAAATCTCTAAGTTTGAAGGTTAAGTTTCAAACTTAGAGGTTTGAAATCTTGCTTCATCTGAGATGAGATTGTACCAGAGGATTTTCAGGAACCTCTTTTTGTTTTTTATTAAACTGTGTCTGTGGCTGAACTCAACTCTCTCTATAAATTTTGAAAAATGATATCTTATAAGAATGATGGAAATAAGGCATGTATAGTCTCGGTCATTAATTTTAGAGTACTCCGTAAGATTAAGACTTAGAGTGTATTAAAAGTTTGCCAAACTCTTAGGCAGAGAGAAAATGTGTGAATAAATAGAAAATTTTAAGGAGTATAAAAGTGTATCTTAAACACTGGACTCTTCATTTTTGCAAAGGAAAATCTTTTCTTAAATCCTTAAATTGAATAATAAATTGAATCCTGGAGGAGGTTTCAGAAGAATTTATTTTACATTTTAATTTAATTTAATTTAATTTAATTGAGACAAAGTTTCACTTTGTCACCCTTGGTAGAGTCCTATGGCATCATAGCTCACAGCAACCTCAAACTCCTGGGTTCAAGTGATTCTCTTCCCTCATCCTCCCAAGTAGCTGGGACTACAGGCACCTGCCACAACACCTGGCTAGTTTTTGAGATGGGCTCAAGTTGGTCTGGAATTACTGAGTTTAAGCAATCCACCTGCCTCAACCTCCCAGAGTACTAGGATTACAGGCGTGAGCTACTGTGCCCAGCCCAGAAGAATTTGTTTTAAATCAAAGAAGCAGATTATAGCTAGAGTAGAAAGTTTAAGGTAGGAAGTGGCTAGTCATTGAGAAATTATGTATTTTTTCCAACAACTTTCTTTTTCTTGTATAAAAACCCAAGTTTTAGAGTACAATAAGATTTTGAAGAGAATAAATGGTCAATGACATGAAAAGTCTAGTTGTGGGTTTCAGAAAACCAAGAAATATTAGAAAGTTTCAGATCCCCATGTTCCAGGGTTTCTCATTATCCTCTGGGGTATGGTGTCTTAGGCCTACGGACGTCTGAATGACAATGGGCTTAGTTGTAGATTTGGTTGGGACACCAGCCCAATAGTCTGCAGCCTTTATGTAGCAGAGAGCCTCTATGTGTTGACAAGCCTTCTGTCGTGTTTTTCCCTTCCATTAAGAGAAATTCTAATTTGATTCACACAGAGAGCACATGTGAGAAGTAAGTCGATGACGGAGTAAGAGCAGATATGGAGGAGGGATTAGGCAGGATAGCCAGGTTTGTAAAAATGTCATGTTATCTTCTTCTCCATGAAGGATAACATCTGAAAATAAGACAGCAAAGATTGTGATCCTAATAGGCATCATTTTATGAGTATTTTCTACGTGTTAAACTCATGTCTAAGCACTTTACTTGAATTTACTCATTTTCTACTCAGAGGCTGCTTAAGTAATAGCCAATAAAATTAAATTTATTTTATAGGTTAGTAACTGAAACAGAAGCTTGGAAACTTGCCCAAGTTACAGAGTTAATAAACTCTGTAACTGGTACCAGCAGGGAATCTTCACTATTAAATACCACAAAATAGTTAGAATGAAAGAATGTACCTATCCAAAAGAAGGAGGTGCGAACTTCTAGTATCCACATTAGCATCTGTGATATGGAAGACTATATTTTTTTTATTTATTTTAAAATTCATACATAATGATTGAACATATTTTGGGGATACAATGTGATGTTTTAGTACATATATATATTAAAATGATCAAATCAGCATAATTACTATTATTGATCATTTTATACATTTATAATTTCCTTGTAGTACAACATTCAAAACCTTCTTTCCAGCTGTCTTGAAATGTATGTTACACTATTATCTGCTATAGACACACCCCATTGTGTGTGTAATAAACACTGTAGTTTATTCTCTCTATCAAACTGCAACTTTGTACCCATTGACCGATGTCTCTCCATCCCACCTCTTCCCCTCTGCAACCTTCAGTAAACACTATTCTACTCTGTATTTCTATGTGCAGTGTTTGTGCCTGTCTAATTTCTGTTAACATAATGTCCACTGGGCTCATCCATGTTGTTGACAATGACAGGATTTCATGCTATTTCATGGCTGAATAGTATTCCTGTGCATATGTGTGTGTGTATATATAAAACACATTTTCTTTATCATTCATCTGTTGGTGGACATTTAGGTTGATTCCATATCTTAGCTGTTGTGAACAATGTTGCAATGTATGTCTATACATAAGGAAGAACATTTAAGACAGACATCCACATCTTATAATCTTAATGCAAAAGATGTGCGACGTGAGAATTACCTAAAAGTTTTTTATGGATTTCATACATTCCTGGACTTCATGCACCAATTTACTAGAGTAAAACACATAGCAGATAAATGTTGGCTATAATTTTATATGTTCTTGGGAACAATTTTAGGTTTATATAGCCCATAAAAGTCTCAATGCGTTCTATACAATCTGAACTATACTTGTGACAGTCCATGATATTTCCAAGATTGTTTAGAAAGAAAAATAAAAGAGGAATATGTCTGAAGAAAACTTAAGGAAAATTTAGGAAATCCATATAATAAAGGATTATATAAATAATAATAAGATACATATTAGATATGTATCTTATACATATAAGATAATAAATGGATTTTAAAGATATAATCCATTTTATTGACTACTGTGATAAAACTTCTCCTTTAGAGTCTCCACTATCAAATATTTAGGCTATAAATTTCAAGGCTATAAATTTTCTTCCAAACATCATTCTATATTGATCTTCCAAGTGCAAAACAGAAGATTATATTTTTATTTATTTAAATTTTTCAATTGACACATCATAATTGCACTTTTATTTTTACAATCGAACACTTCTGATTTATAATATATGTTTAGTCCATAAAGTTCATGTGCAATTTAAAATAGTAAATTATTTATTAAATAGTACATTACATTATTTGTTCTCATAACAATCTGGACTAGGAAGCATTTATGTGTAATGAGCCTGTTCTCACATATATGTCTAAATCAAAGAAGAAATTACCTAAAAAATTAATAGCCCTGCTAACATTTTAGTCATAGACTTAAGGAAAAAAATACTAATATTGATTAAGTAATGAATTCTTGCTGTAAGTTAATTATTACTGACTATTGATGACTCATTATGATAACTGATTATAAATAGTTCTTCTTTGAACACATCTATTAATGATTTGATTGTTCTATTATCATGGAAGCAATATCTTCCTGTTGAATTTTGAAATACTTCTTAACTAAAGTCCAAGTTTAATTCCTAAAATTTAATAAGGAAATATAAGAAATAGAAAGAAACCTCACTAATTTTATAAACTTTATTTTTAGAAGTACCCTTAAAATCATGCAAATTGTGTGGACTTGGCAATGCTAAGACTTCAGTTGGCTCATTAGTTAATTTTTATACCTTCGAGGTGTATGACCATTTATATACATTTCCTACTATCAACCCTCCTCCCGATAGAAGATTGGCCCCTGCTTGTGGCTAACTGCATGTAGTTGATATCAATTCTACACTAGCAATAACTTCATTTTCAAGGGTTTCAGAAAAGAAAAAGAAAAGTTCTTTCTTACTGTACCAACATTATATTATGTGATATATGAACATATCGGTTCCTATTTCAAGTAATATTCTAGCAAGATTGCTAAGAAAACAACTATTATGCTCCTCCAATTTCCTCACTAAAAGATACATTATTTTCTTCATGTGTCAGGAAGGTGGTAGATGACAATTATCACTAGAGAGCAATGCCAGCTCTGTTCTCTTGTTAATAATTGGATTGGCCCGAACATACCATTCCTTTTGCCAATAACACCCAAAATAAGTCCATTGAAGAGTTTGAGAAAATAGTCCAACTGGTATGTACTACAGAAGCTAATGTTTTAGTGCTTTTGGATAACGTTATAAGAATGTGATGCTTAGAGCTTCAGGAATCATTGTGGGAAATCAATGGTAAAGCCACAATAATCCTTAGAAGCCAAAATAGAAATAATTAAAATAATACAATGATAAATCTTTCTTATATAATAATATATAATCATTTTTTTTGCACAGTCTGTTATTTGAAGCCAAAGCTATCTTAACTGATATAATGCATGTTGTTCCAAAAAACTAGTAAGTAGAAAAATGACATTTTAATGATTTAGTGTAATTAAGGAAAGTTAAGTGAGTATTGCACAAACAAAACTTTTGTGCTTCAGAAAACCTCTTCATACCTCAAGAAAACAATATAAAATATAACTATCCAGCATGTCTGTTAGTTTATTCATTGGAAAGCAATATTTCCTGGTCTATAGTTGCAGAAAATCAATTGTTGTTCAGGAACAATCCTGCTATTTTCTCTTGTTTAATATAATTCAGTAGTTTTATTCTAAAATTTCACACTATATAATGCACTGATTATATCTGAATGAACTATATTCTACTATTTGAAGAAGTCAAACTTGGTTTTGGAAGACACTTCTTGGTTAATCTTTGTAAATTCTATTTATGAAGGGCTTTCATTAATGAATCTATTTTTTAAAGGAAAGGACTGGTGGTATCTGGTGAGTAACATGGTGTTTGCTTTCTTCCCACTAGCAGGAGATTGAGCCTCTTCTCCCCCATGAGAGGTAGTGGAGAAGGGTGAGACCCTGCCTGCACCCTTCTTCCATGCCTGCATTACCACATAAAACTTTGCACATTCTCCAGTTGGCCCCAGTCTTTCTCATGAGCACATAATACTGCCTGTGGGGAAGGGTCTGCAAGCGTGTGCAAACCCGCCTTTTGTCTGTGGCTCCAAGATGTTTTGTACTACTCAGCTCACACCAGGCTTCTAGCAATTCCTTAAAGCCTTTTCTCTGAATCTTACCTGCTTTTACTGTGGTCCCATTGTTTTTTTCTGTGCTGTGCTCCACGTAGGGAAGTGCTTGTGTTTACATCTCCCTTGGAGCTTTATGTTTTCTCTTAGATATCAGGTCAGTTTCCTGTCTTTCAACCTCAACTCCCTAACAGGTTCAAAATTTCTTTGCCTGACTTTTTATTTGTTGTTAATACGGGAGTGACACATTTTGTAGGTTTTTGTATTCTAACCAGAAGCTAGAAATGATTCTCTCTTTAATTAAGCCAGCAAAAATTTGACACTAAAAGAATGTCAAACAGAAAAAAGACATTTTCAACTTTGTTATTAATACAGATGCAAAAATACTGAACCAAAATCTCACAAATGTAGTCCACTAACAAAAAATAAGAAAAGATATCATTTCTAATGAGAAAGAAAAATACTTATGGCTCTGGATGACCTCCCCAGAGGACTGCTGGGAACTAGGATTTTTCTTCAGCTGGGTTTGTATTGAAGGGGAGGGGAGGGGGGAGGTATTCTATGGCATTCCCAGCCCAAGCCTCCATCTTCTTTCTTCCCTAGGTAGTTACATTGGTGATAGTATCTGAGATCTGCTGTACAACATTGTACCTGTATTCAGTAATGTTGCATTGCACATTTATAACAACGTTGGCAAGGTAGATTTCATGGTAAATTTTTTTATAACAATAAAATAAAATAAAAACAATAGCAAATTTGTCAATATTTACATGGGCAAAATGTGACACAGGAGAATAAAATATTGTAGATTTATAGCAACCAAAACAACTCAGAAGGCAGAGCCATAAGTAATAAAACATAATATTGTTATCATATGAGGAACACTAACAGTTTTTGAGATACACAAAAATTAAGAAATGTGAAAGCATTTTGATTACTATATTTCCTCAACCTAATCACCACATTTCATGAACTTTTACATTCTTATAAACCATTTTTTTTTCAATACTCTTCCCACTCATTTTTTTTTAAGTGGTGTAAGCTCACTTATCTAGCCAGGAACAGCTTCCTCTGGGCTAGACAAACTTCTTTTCATGCATGCGATTTTTTACTGTTCGGAACTAGAAATAATCACACAGGGCCAAGTTAGGACTGTGGCATGGATGACTAAGAAGCTAAACCTCCGTAGACTCCAGGAACTGAATGGTGATGTTGGGTGTGTGGGTGAATGCATTGCCATGGTACAGGATGGTCCCCTGCAGTCCCATCTTCCACTGCTGTTCTTGAAGCTTCCGGAAGACTTTTGGTAGGTGTACTGTTGTGTACCATTGAGCAGTAACAGCCCTTTGTTCCTCCAGAGAAACAATTGCAATATGACCACTTTTGGAGAAGAAAGTTGCCACGATTTTCTTTCGACACATTTGGGCTGCTTCAATTTTTGGAGGATTTACTTAGGGTAAAAAAAAAATATGTATATATCCACATGTTAATTGATACATATTCTGGATCAAAGTTTTTAATCCAGGTTGCATCATCATTAATGTCACACATGTGTCTGGACTTCCCTCTCTCAAATCTGACCGGCATTTTTTCACACCATTCAACACCTATGTGTTTTTTCTTGTCTGTCAAAGTGTGAGGCACCCATTGGAATGAAACTTTCCTGAATCAAAGGTAATAGTGCAGGATATTGGGCACTGCTGGTGATGAAATCTGTACTGACACTTCAATGTCCTTAAGTGTCACAAGATTGTTTTTGCTAACCTTTTTTCCCACAGTGGTGATGTCTTCTTCAGTCACTGTGTTCACCAGATGCCCACCCCTTCCTCGTCTTTCAGTGAAGTTCAGCCTCTTGTAAATTCTAGAAACTACAGAAAAAAATTTTGCACAGGAAGGAGTAATGTCCCAACAAGCCCACTGCAAGCCCTCCAGGCTTTGAGATATTCCTTTAACCCACTTTTAAAATCATAAAAAGTCATTGCAAGAAAGTGCTCTTTTCCCAGCTCCACTCTCCACAGCTGAGGAAGACTGAGTGGGCAGAGGGAAAGTAATGATGCCTTTCCTGTGAAGCCCTCGAACCCAGCAAGTTGGAACTTACATGGGTGAATTATAATGGAGACTGCTGTCCATTGTATTTCTTGGAAGTGAAATAAATAATGAACCATAACACAGTATGTCTCAAAACTTTTGTAGTGACCTTCATTTAGATGTTATAGTTTGGGTTCTTCTGCAAGTTGACAATAAGATGAAATTAAATGTGGAAATGGAGCTTAGGGTATGAGAAGTTTATTGGAATTAATACAGATAAAGGAGAGTGGAAGGGAGTAGATTTGGGCAGAAGCAGAAATAAAACTGCAAAGCAAATTTGGTAGTCTCATCCAATCCTGAAAGCTCTTGAGGAAGAGATTCCTGCCAAAATTGTCTCCTGAAAACTTGAAATAGTTTAGGTCTCCATACCCCTATCTTACTTCACTCAGATACCAGGTGCAGCCTCCCTAAACAGGGTATGACCACAGGCCAAGCAGCCCTATGCCAGCAGGAGATGCTGGTCACACATTCTTCCTGCAAGTAGGGTGGTGTAACTCAGGGTCTACTGCAGTATTAGGTAAAAACAAATGCACATATTCACATGCCCACATCCACATATACTTATGAAGTAGTATTTATAACAATACATTATATAATAGTAAAAAACGGGATAAATCCAAATGCTGACCAAATGGGAGTGAACAAATACATCCTAGTGTATTTAAGCACGAAATATAATTACCTCTTAAAATATGGATGAATTTTACAAACATAATATCAAGACAAAAAATCTAGACACAGAGTAAATTGTTTGTGATTCCATTTAAGTAAAGTTTAAAAACAAGATAAACTAATTTTGTCATTAGGAAGTTGACAGTGAGGAGGTTGTTTGCTGACATGTACAGAAGGGGCTTTTGTTCATTCTGGTAAATCTTATGCCTTGATTTGGGAGCTGATTACATCAGGGTATCTACTTTGCGAAATAGAGTCCTGCACTTATTTTATTGAACATCTTTCCCAACAATTTCTTATAAAGATTTTCAAGAACTCCAAATTGTTGAAATGATTTTACAATAAGAGATTGTCCATCACCTCTATTATATACTAAACAGTCTAATGATATTTGGCTTTCTCACAATAAACTATTTCAGTCACAATGTTCAGTAAGTTTTATATTGTATTTTATAAATTATACATGTAATATATTCTTATTTAAAATTTGTTCTCAGCTATTTTGGTTATTCTGGGGAGTTTTTTTTTTCCATATTTTTTTCTCTCTCTCTCTTCCCATGCACACACACACGCACATACACACAGTGAGCATGAGAGCATATAAACGCATTTTGCATGCTACCTATTTCATTCACACAGATATATACAGATATCTGAGTCTCAGAATTGTTCTTTATACAACACCCTATATTGAAAGTGAAAGGTAGAGTATTAGTTAATGATCTAATTTATCAGAATGATACAAAGTTTGGATAAATAATTCAATTTTTTACAGGTACATTAGAAATGCATTTATAAAATGATTTTTGTGAAGTGAAAGAAAAAGAATATCTGAAATAATGGAATATGACTAAACACCACATTCTCAGCTTCTCAGCGATGCCATATTAAGGCTATTGCAGGAGGAGAATTACAATATTGTGATATAACTGAAGAACAAATGGTTTAAATTCCTCATTTCCTTTCTTGGTTCTGTGGAGGAAGGAAGATATACAATGAAAGGGTGTTTGAAAGCTTAGTGCTCAATAATAGTCAAGGGTTTTAAAAATGATGCATATGACAGTGTTATTTGTCTTCCAGGCTTATCTTGAATTTTTCCAAATTGTTTGTAATAGAATCAAAAGGCACTTACTAATAATCCACATAAATAACATAAATACAAATTCCAGTTTAGTGAATCATGTCACAGACAAGCACTCATGATAATACATGTATTATCTCCCTGTCTCTCTCCATTACTCTGTCAGCTTATGGGAACAAGATGCTTAGTTCTTCAAAGCTTCACAGTGTGACTCCCTTTGCTTCAATTGCTACAGATACCCAGCTGTCCAAAACTCTTCAATTATTTATTTGTCCTTTATTTATCTAAATCTCAGCAAAACAGCGGCTTGCTATCACACATCTTTTTTAAGTTTGAATGATCACAAAGCTCATAATACATCTTTGGGAGAGATCTGGCTAGACTAGTTAAAAGGAGTGACATTTTTCAATCAATGAGAGCACACTACTACTTCTTTTAGCAAGTTGTTCAAAAATATTTTAAATTGAAGCTGTCATAAAAAAAATTTTGATGACTTACTTGGAGGAAAAAAATTGCAAGTTAGACTCAATGTTTTATTTTTATTTTTGTTCAGAGAGATGTACCTTTTATATAAACTCAGTTTAATAACGGTAATAATTGAAAATGTTCTTTCAAAATATGCACCAATATGTTTGTTTGCTGCTACCCAGGATATCAACATCTGTACAAACATATCTATGACAAAAATAAAGTACTGATAACACATAAAATATTCCTTCTCTTTTTGATATTAATTATTTTAGGTTTTCCATATTTAGTAGTTCTTACTATAGATAAAATATAGAAAACATTTAAATCAGGTAGTTCATAGTTTCTGAAAAATGAAAACATGAATGCAAAGATTTTCTTTGTAAATGGTACTCTGACCCCATAGAATCTATGATATTTTCAAACACAAACATTTTTGGAAGATATGTCATGCGCCAAATACATTCACAGTGGTCCCTTTAAAATTAGTGAAACTTTTATAAAGTCTAATATGCTTCAAGTCAGATGATATACTTTTTTTTTTTTTTAATTAAACGTGCACTGGGAACCACCAGGGTTGCACGCGACTCTGAGGGGTGGAAGTGGCTGTGTAAACCTCTCTCCTAGGGGCTGGCCAAAGGCAGTGTGTCCCTCTCGGATGCAGCGGTACCAGCGTCATGCACCATAATGGGACGGGCTGGTGCGGAGCTCGCAGGGCCCAGATGATGCACTTTTTAAAAAGAACATGTGTGTTGCAATTATGCTCAACTAATCATCATAATACATATAGTAGTCTAAAACTTGGGAGGATGCTGAAGACAAGTATCTTTTCATATTCGAAATGGATATCTTTTTTTTTTAGATTTTTTTTTTATTAAATCATAGCTGTGTACATTAATGCAATCATGGGGTACAGTGTGGTGTTTTACATACATTTTGAAATACTCTCATCTAACTGGTTAACGTGGCCTTCATGTTATTTTCTCAGTTATTGAGTTAAGACATTCATACTCTGCTGCTTTTACAAAGATTCACTTGTACCCTTGTAGGATAAACCATAGAGGTAACCCCAACAGTCACCCTCCCCTCCTATCTCCCACCCACTTCCCATACTAAGTCTATAATTAGGTTATAACATTCCTATGAAAGCTATAAATTAGTTTCAAAATAGGGCTGTGTATATTGGATACTTTTTCCTCCATTCTTGTGATACTTTGCTAAGAAGAACAATTTCCACTTCCATCCATGTAAACATGAAGGAGGCAAAGTCTCCATCTTTCTTTAGGGCTGCATAGTATTCCATGGTATACATATACCACAGTTTATTGATCCATTCATGGGTCGGTCGATGGGCACTTGGGCTTCTTCCATGACCTGGCAATTATGAACTGGGCTGCAATAAACATTATGATACAAATATCTTTGTTGTAATGTGATTTTTGATCTTCTGGGTATATACCTAATAAAGGAACTGCAGGATCAAATGGCAGATCTATTTTTAGTTCTCTAAGTGTTCTCCAGATATCTCTCCAAAAGGAATGAATTAATTTGCATTTCCACGGCAGAGTAGAAGTGTTCCCTTTTCTCCACATCCACGCTAATCTTACTGGAGTTAGGTGATATCTCAAAGTAGTTTTGATTTGCATTTCTCTGATGATTAAGGATGGTGAGCATTTTTTCATAGATCTGTAAGCCATGAGCCCATCTTCTTTAGAGAAATTTCTTTTCAAATCCCTTGCCCACCCTGAGATGGGATCACTTGTTTTTTTCTTGCTAATACATTTGAGTTCTCTATGGATTCTGGTTATTAAACCTTTGTCAGAGGCGTAACCAGGAAATGTCTTGTCCCATTCTGAGGGATGTCTACCTCCTTTATTTACTGCGTTCTTGGATGTGCAGAAGCTTTTCAGTTTGATCAGGTTCCAATAGTGTATTTTTGATGTTGCTTCAATTGCCCAAGGGGTTCTCTTTATAAAGTTTTTGCCCAAACTGATTTCTTCAAGTGTTTTCCCTGCACTTTATTCTAGTATTTTTATAGTTTCATGTCTTAAGTTTAAATCTTTAATCCTGTGAGAGTCTATCTTAGTTTATGGTGAAAGGTGTGGGTCTAGTTTCAGTCTTCTACAGGTTGCCAGCCAGTAGGCCCAGCACTATTTGTTAAATAGGGCATCTTTTCCCCACTCAATGTTTTTAATTGGCTTGTCAAAGATCATATAATGGTAGGTAGCTGGATTCATCTCTTGGCTCTCTATTCTGTTTCATACATCTACCTCTCTGTTTTTATGACAGTACCATGCTGTTTTGATCACTATTTATTTACAGTATAGTCTGAGGGCTGGTAACATAATGCCTCCTGTTTGTTTTTTTTTCTTTTTTTTTTATTGAATGGTAACTGTGTACATTGATGCACTTTGGGGGTACAGTGTGGTGTTTTCACACACAATCCAAGACACTTCCATCAAACTGGTTAACATAGCCTTCATGTAACTCTCTTAGTTATTGTGTTAAAAC
>CAUYQV010008739.1:0-14303 GCA_963574575.1 Galagoides demidoff | reverse complement strand
CACACATGTGAACCCTAACCTGTGATAGGCCACCCAGATGGGCAGCTGAGTCTTGGCAGCCCCACCCCTCCTGCTAAATTAAGCAGAAACAGCAAGCAGGGCGGGGCTGCTTCACTGCTGTCTCCCTATAAATCCCGAAGCCAGTAAGACACAGCATGGCTGTGACCAGGCAACTACACATTCCTGTGAACATCTGACTACAGCAATTAAGAAGAGCCAAGGATACATGTTCTACAGGCTTCCAAAGACTTTCCAAAAACTTGTGCATTACATTGATGCCCTGCAAAGTGGGAGTCTTGCTAAGGCAAACAAGCCCGTCAGAACAGGACCTGGCTTGCCCTCATTTGACTCCACTCCCAGGAGTTACTTAAGAACTTGTGAAGATAGAGGATGGTGACAGGTGCACAATGATGTCAATGGATTTACTGCCACCAACCTGTGCACTTGAAAAATGTAACTTTTGCTACACATATGCTCCACAATTTTGTACATAAAAGTAGGGGAAAAAAAGAATATTCTCCTTGACCTTCAGCATTGACTGAAATTATCTTCATGCTACATAAATACATACAACATAAACTGGTTATAAATTCCTTGATATTTAGCTTTTATAGGACAATGACGCCAAACCAAATTTGGCAATTAAAAATAAAACCACAGAGCAATAAAATCTAAATTGGTGTTAATTTGACATGATGGGAGCTGCTCCTTTGCAGAGATGAAATGGTTGCTCAGAACATAATTATGGAACCAGCTACTACATGCAATTCTCTGAATTTGGCATAGCCAGTTGCAGAGTGATGTACACAACCAGTGATGAATCACACGGCAACGACATTCAACTAGTAACCTGTGTTGAGATCATCTGGTGTTTTGGAACAAACACATCACTTATGTGCCTAGCCCAGGTCGGGCAGGGAAAAAAAAGTTCCTCCACCCCTCTTAGATCCTATGTCTAGAGTTCTGGACATTGGCAGGCAAAAGATCAATTGATCAGAAAAAAACATAAGAATATAAATACGTTCATTGGGCATATACTCATGGGAACACTCAGGGTGGTTAGATCTTGGGCAGATATACCAAGGTTGGCTAAACAGTGAAAAGGGGGGTTGGGGTTTCCCAGTAGGAAAAGCAAATTATGGAAAGATGAGCAGGTCAAGCATGGTTTAAAAAAGGGGGGGGGTGTTTAGTGAGGCTCATTATACAGATTCAAGTGTCTTCTCCACATGATCCATTAACCAACAAGACCCAATAGAAACTCTGGACACTGACGCTCAAGTGGGCTTCCCTGGATGGCACCATTCTGGGCATCTTATCACATACTGTGGCTAAGGAGGTGACTCCACAAGGAATCTGTGTGCTGAGAAACCTTAGACTCTATTCTATGTGTCTCTTTGATTGGCTTGTTCTAGTGTCTTTCACTACAGTAAAAGTATTCATGTTTGTAATAGATTTCAGTGAATTCTCAAGGACTCTGCCTTTAGCTCCAGAACTTGGGTAACCCAGCTAGGGGCCAAACTGTTTCTTATTTTAAATTTACAATGCAACAATATCTAAAATGAACCCAGTGCATTACAGGTTTGTGGAAACGCGGCAAAACTACTGAAATACAACTGAATGTCTAGAGAAATATTAAGGAAATTATATGCTAAAGGTGGTACCTCAAATCATGGTTGAAAATGGACTTTTTAATACATCATATGGGAACAAGTGGGTAGGCATCAGAAAATGATGACTGTAAGTCCATACTTTGAACCATACTTGAGAATGTCCAAATGAATCGGGTATATAAACACACACATATGCATACACATCTCTATATACAATCACATATACTAAAAAAGAGATTAATACTTCTATAAACTTAGTGTGGGAAAATGGTTTCTAAATATGATTCAATATAAAATAAAAATAAAAAAACTTAATTAAAAAATGACAGGACAAAAATAAAGCAATAAACAAACTCAGGAAAAAACAGAGTGAAGGAAATTATTTGCAGTGTAACTGGTAAAGAGTTAATATTTTTCACATATTAAAAATAAACCTTAAAATTAAAGAGTTATAAAGAATAATTAAATAGTTATAAAGAATAAATCTTAAATGAATTTTTAAATGAGTAAAACACATGAACTACATTTAAACACCATTTCTCACCTATCATCTTCGCAAAAAGTTTAAAGGCTTAGCAACACACGAACTTTAGGAGGTATACTCATGTCCATTCCCGCTTGTGCACAGTGGAAGAGCTCTTGGGAATAAATCTGGCTGCCTATGTGTAAATATGAACACACTCATATACATTTCTAGTAATCCTATTTCTAAGAACTATGATTGAAGTGCTGAGAAGCCGCCTGGAGACATATAGTTCAGCAAACAGTCAATGACTGTTTGAAGATGGCCACTATGACTGTCTCCATCCAAGGAAGATAGTCACAAAGATGGTTGCCATGACCACCTCCATCCAGGGAAGACAAGTCAATTACAGAGATGATTGCCATGACTGCCTCCATCCAGGGAAGACAGTCAATTACAGAGATGGTTGCCATGACTGCCTCCATCCAGGGAAGACAGTCAATTACAGAGATGGATGCCATGACTGCCTCCATCCAAGGAAGACAATAAATGACAGAGATGGCTTCTGTGACTGCCTCTATCCAAGGAAGACAGTCACTGACAGAGGTGTGCATAATAATTGCCTTAGTTGAAGGAAAAGAGTTCATGGCAATAACATCACAAGGATCACCTCATTCCAGGAAAAATCACTCACTGGGACGACTGACACATTCCTGTCCATCTAAGGAAAACCACTGATGACTAATATGGCTGGGATGATCACCTCACTCCAGGGAAGATAGTCAAATGCCAAGATGGCCACTATGATGATGCCCAACCAGGGAAAACAGTCAATGGCCGAGATGCTGCCAGGATTGTCCCATGACTGCCTCCATACAGGGAAGACCATCAGTGACAGAGATGGCTGCCTGTCATGATTGTTTCAGTTGATGAGACAGCTGTCATGATTGTTTCAGTTGAACGAAAACCATCCATGGTGAGAATGCCACAGTGAACATCTTGCTTTAGGAAAATCAATCTGTGACAGACACAAGAGCCATGATGGCTCTGCCTAAGGAAAATGGTCCATGACTGAGATTGCCACCATCAATGCCCTAAACACAGAGCCCTTGGTGAGAATCCTGTGGCTTTATTCCAGCAAATACCAATCACTGTGATGACCTGAGTGACATGATGACCCCTGTTTAAGGAAAACAGCTGATGGTCCTTAAGACCACTGTAATTGCCTCAGTCTAGAGAAAATCGTCAATGACCCAAACGCCAGAACACAATGGGTTCCTTTCAGGGAAAACAAACTTTGACCAAGATATACACCTTGTTACAGGTGTAAAATTACATAACATAATTCAAAGCCTTTCAGGAGCAAATGTTTTATCACTAAATAAATTATTTTAGCACCAAATAATTACAGACAGTCCTGACTCATATGTGGCCATATAACGCAGGGAAAATATTAGTAAACTTTAGGGCCATTCACAAAAACCAACAAGAGAAAGGAAATGTAAAGCCACCTCTTCCCTAAATAAACATTTATGGGTCTGTGACTACATAATCCCATATTGCTGCATATCAAGTGTCACTGTGAGTTAACAGTTATCTTCCAGTCAATTATAACTCAACCACCACGGAAATGGCTCTCCTCCTTAATTACTCATGTCCTCAGCACCTATATTAGCCATAAGATTGGCTAATGGCTAAAATTACTCTCCCAATTCACCAGTGGTTAAATAAACAGAAGAAGCCACAGGAAGTCTAGGAGGGTCATTTTATACTGACGTAGTGAGGGTCTAAATGAATAAATAATGGACTGAGCCCTCTACTCACAAGTAGTACTTGAGTGCTCCCAACAATCACTGCTCTAACCAAGAACTGGGTTGCCACCTACATCAATACTTGAGATTTACAAACAAAAAGCAGTGATGTTTTGTTGTCACAGAAAATAAATCTAGTCCTTTTTTCTGAATGATATTCACAAAATTGGGTGAATTATAAGATATACCTCTGTTTCCAGCAGTACTATTGGTGAGGTGTTCCTGGTTTACAAATACAACTTTGATTAGTTGGGATAAGTCATCTATGTGCTGTTTGTAGAACAACCTATGTTTCCATCCATCACCTGGTATGTGTGGCTCTAAGCCTGTTTATTTTCAATGACTTATGGCAGATAAATAGATCAACACTTCTGAACTCCATCTCTGAAAGCAAATAGTTATTTTGAATTAAGATGTTGGTCTAGAGATTTACACTGAGCACTGCATTCCAAACCAATAGCACCCATTTCTTCCACTTGCTTGTCATGGTGCTATGCAACCTAGGTGAACCCCCCTCAACTTGTGTAAGCTAACTCACATCCTCAAATACATATAGTAAGTTTCCCAAAGAGGAAAACATGCTTCTGCACAGGTTAAATGTTAATATACTTCACAAATGAAAAAAGAAGCTGTATCTATTTTGCTTTTAAATCAAGAGAATAAACAGAACACATGTTGTATTTCAATATGACAAGGGTATCTAGTCAGAGCACTGAAATAAAACTTACATTAATTCTCCACATTTGCCACTGGGCATAAAACATAGATGACACATGGCTGGACATTAATTTATAGAATACCAGACAAGGCTTGGTTAATTTAGAACAAAAGGAATTATTCTGGGGCGATACCAAATATAATCTGCTAGATACAAGTTATCAAGCTCCAATTAGTCTACACAGGGTGTCTGAGCATCAGCACTGTGGATACTTTATGTCGAGTATTTCCTTGCTGTGAGAGTCCTGTGCTGTGTAGGATGTTCAGCAGCACCCTTGTGCTCTACACAGGAAGTGCAGAAGTGCACCTCCTGCCAGGCCCAACAACCAGAATAGTCTCCAGATTATTGCTGCTAAGTGTCCCTCAGGGGTGCAACCTCACCTCCAGATAAGAACTAGTGACGTATATGAAAGAACACACAGCAGGACAGTGCAAATCGCAAGTCAGGCAAACAGTTAGTAGTTCCTGGATTGATTGAGCCCATTGCATGTCCCAGGCACTGCACAAAGTAGAGACAATATACTAGCCAACAGGAGATCCCCTTCTCCTGCCCACAGCAGGGACACGGATAAATAGAATGCGAAAGGCACAAATGTGCAAACCCAAGCTGCCACGGCAGAAAGGCTGGGCCAGCGTCTGGAGATGTATTCTGCAGCATTCCATGGAAAACTGCGGAGGACGCTTAGCCTGGTGACATCATGAGCTGCCTACCCTGTGTTCCAGAGAGCATTGCCTACTGTGCTTGCCCAGTGGACTGGAAGAGGCTGAGTGTGGAGACCCAGGATAGTTTACCTGTATCCCAGGGGATGAGTAAAGGGAGGGCAGGAAGGGGGAGCATCCCTGAGAAACTAGTGTGCGACAATGAAGGATAATTGATGAGCGTACACCTGAGGGGGAGGGGGAGGGGATGGCCGAAGGGGAAGACGGAGTCAAGCAAGAATGGGTCTTCCTGTCTGGGCTTGAGCAAGGTATAGATGGTGACCTCAGATAGCCCTGAAGAAAATCATAGGCTCTGACTGGTGATTGCCGATGTGCACCTGAGGTCTTCGGGGTCAGCCTTCTCTGAATAAGATAAATCCAGAAGGCTTCCAACAGTTACAAATTAGTATTTCAATCATTCAAATGCTTTGATATCCTAGCCAAAAAAAATCCTCTAAGAAGATAAGTCATTTTTTACAAATCAAATAAATTGAATTTATAAACCTGTGAAATCTCAGATTTGCTCATGTTCCAATTTTTTTTTTATTGACTTGGTAAAATACTTTTATATCTTTCATCTTAAATCCATCGCTCAGGTCTACATTTTACATTGCAGTTACAGAGCTAATATGCGAGACGTTTTTATTATGCACCATTCTCTTAAACATGGCCGTGATTAAAAACAATAAACCTAAAATGAATCTTGGTAATACGGGTTCCTATTATGATTCCTCATCTATACATTTGATATCCAGCTCTACCAAGGAGGAGGAAAGACCCCCTATAGCAGGAATTGAGCTCACTCAAGCCAGTCCAGAGAGCTTTCCAGCACACAGGTGTTGTATCTTGAGACCTGGTGTGTAGAAATTCTTAGGGACTCTATAGACCAGGGGTCCTCAAACTTTTAAACAGGGGGCCAGTTCACTGTCCCTCAGACCGTAGAAGGGCTGGACTGCGAGCCCCGGGAAGAGTCGGTTGCTAAGCAGGACAGGCAGTGGCGGCAAAAACACCTGGAGGGCCGGATAAATATCCTAGGTGGGCTGCATGTGGCCTGCAGACCGTAGTTTGAGAACACCTGCTATATACTATGACGAATCTGGAATCATCAAGAATGGAATCCCAAACTGACATGACCTTTCCCCTCTCACACATGACATTGTTCTGTTTTCCAGCAGGTCGAACCGTTACCGGCTGTGATATCAATTCAACTTCCTTTGTTTTTACTGATCAAGTAACTTTGTATATATATAAAAATTTGTAACACTTTGAGGGCTACCAGATTTCACAAATAAAAATGCAGGATATTACAATAATGTAAAATTCAGGTAAACAATGGATAATTATTTAGTATGTGTGTGTCATGTGTACCTGAAACTCAAATTTAACTAGGCATCCTGCATGGCCAAGCTAAGCACTATAATCATAAGGACCTTTATAGAAAGAGGTTACAGAGCTCTGGCTTTCCATGGACCAACACTGAGGCTTAGCACCACGAGTTGGTGCAGGCTGACTCCCACTTACAGGCACTATTCTGAAAACCTAAACTCCGTGTTCTTCGTCCTAAACTCTCATCCCACTGTGTCCCTTACATATGCATTACTTTAAAATATATAATGTCGCTAATTTTTAATCTTGTTCTTGACTTCCCTCACTCAGTCGTATCCTACATGACAATGAAGCCACCAGAAAGGGAATGGACTGGTTAACAGTGAACTAAATACTCAAAAAAGGTGTTTTTTTTTTTTTATTCACTGCAACACTGTTCCTTAGAAGGACAAGAAATAGCTGATAAAGGTCAAAAAAATTCATCATGGGACATTCTCCGATGTGCAGGACAGTTTGCACGGGTGTCATTATTAACATTTTCTCAACATTCCCTTTCCCAGTGACTAACACATCATTATTTTTCTTAAGTAATGAAAAGCTGGGAACACTGCCAAAAGTTATCTTAGCAGATGCTATTTTATCATTTCAGTGAATTCCATCATTTTTCACAACCTGGTAATTATATTTCAGAGGTAGAATTCACGCTGAGTGCAGCGGCTGCTGTTACAAAAATAGACTGGAGAAGCACATTAACCTGATCCCAGGGACACGGGGCACTGCCATGGGCCTCGCCTGTGGTGTGTTTTGGGGAATTCAGTGATTCCCATTTTGTGCCTCATTTCAACTCACTTTTTCACTAACACCCCATGTTAGATTACCTGTAGGGAATCATTAAACTCTTGCTTTCCTGTAGGGAAGATGAACACATTGTAAATATCCCAGAATCAGGGGTGGGGGGGCGGAGAATGAGACACTCTCATTAGTTGCTCATTCCTGAGCAAAACCATTATAGCATTCAGAAAGAGCTCCCGTAGCATAGAAGGGGCACACATTTTTTAAACGTTTGCTGAAAATGGAACATAGTTGAAACTTCTCCAATAGTCCTTCAAATAAATTGAGACCTAGATCCAAACAGCCCAGATAGATAATGATATCTTTAGTTGCATTACTTTGCTGCTTCGACATACCAGCAAATCCACAAAAGAAAAATCTTGTCTTTTCACAGTTCAGGGCTCATGAGGCCAAACGGATTACTTGTTCCAGTAGCAGGGAATTAATGAGATGTGCAAACCATCCCAAATTGACCTAGACGCTGGGAATAACGCCATTTATCCCACGTCCCTGCTCCCTGCAGAAGGAGGAGGAGTAACCAGCAGCTCTCACTCAGAACCGCCAAGAACGGCAGGTGACAGCCATTTCCCTTTGGATTTAATTCATAACAAAGGGCAGTCATTCTTCACTTCAATAGAAGGTCAGTATAGGTAGAGTCACCTGTGGTAGCAGGTTTTATTCTCCAGTTCTTCTGAGATCAAAGCCCCCACTGTGAGGACACATCTGAACAGCCAGTAAAGAACCCTTGTGTGCAGTGGGCATTGAACCTCTTCAAGGGGGGAAAAAAAAAAAAACAGAAAAAAGTCCAACTGACAAAGTTTGAATGGCCCAGAGACACAGAGCCCTTGGAACCATCCAGTCAGAACCTCGACTGGGCATTCATTTGCTTGTTTTCTTTGCTCTGAAAATTACCAGGATGTTTTCATTAGCTACCCTTTAAAGTTGGCCACAAGAGGCCACCGGAGAGAATTCTCATCTGGGAAGCCAGGCCTTAGTGGGGGTTATGCTGGAGACTTAGGGCCTGAAAAATTAAAAAGAATCCTCTCTGCTTTCCATCTAATCATGCTCCTAAAAGTGAGATGCAGAGGCAGTGTTTAGATTCTGGAAACAAAGAGATGAACTTCTAGAACCCACAGTGAAAGAGAAAAATCTACTCCACCTTTGAATTACAAAATGCTAAACAGGAGAATGGGGTGGAGGTCACAAGAATAGCTATTCCATCCTTTATGAAAGTGGGGAGGAAGGCAGGCGCCTTTCTGTGCTTACAGAGCTGACAGCACTGGTGAACCTCATTTTTATTTTGTCAAAATGCATGGGTTTTTTTTCCTTGAGAAGCCAAAAGAACTCCCGCTAATAAATCAGCGCTCTTTGGCATGTTTATAATGTCACTGTTTCTCCTACACCTAGAAGGTAATAGGTTTCCTCTCCTGTCCTTTTTTCATTATTTTTTTTTCCTCTTTGGAGCCCACAGTCCAAGAGTTTAGAGTCTACCCTAGGAGACAAATGGCTATGTTGCATTAGTATTAATTCGGTGGCAAGTTATGGCAGTGTTGAAAATGAAAGAAACGAGGGCATGTTTGCCTGAACGTACTAGTTCTAAACTAACTTTTATTATAAAAATGAAAGATTAATGTACCATCTTCCAAAAAGATATGAAAATACATTCTAGTAGCTATAGGTATATGGGTACGTATGTAAATGGTTACATATTACAGTCACGTATATTGATATATATTCTATATATCTAACAGCTATAAACACGTGGGTCATTTGAAAGTTTTGAGTACACAAAGATAAAGAAATGTAAAATCCTCATGGATGAAAATACACGAAGCACTTCCACCAATACACCAAAAAAAGGATGTGTCCACTGTGTTTCTTGGAAGTGAAATAATGGACCATAACACATATGTCTCACAACTTTTGTAGTGGTCTACATATAACAAGACAGGGTGGCCATCTGAAGCAATCAGAGCCTGGCCCACAGGACGGAGAAGGGGCAAGTCTGAAGCAGGTGTCAGCTGCCCAGATGGTAGTGGTGGTACGTGCTGGGCATCTCTGTAATTCAGAGAAGGAGCTTTGAGCTGGCCAAGCCCTAGATGTTACAGTCCAGCTCGTCCAGTCTGGACTAAGGGAAAGTCTCTGAGCTTGCTGTATCCTTGACACATTGTCTGAGGATTTGTATCTTTGACACATTGTTTAAAGACAATGTGCAGGGATTTGATTTGCTCATCACCAAATAGGTTTTAGACGAAGCTCAAGAGACTTCAGAAACACACTGAAGGGCGTTTATGTTTTAATCTGGGGCCATAGGCTATCAGGACTTACCCGTATAAATTACCCTGCTGCAGACCAGCGAATGTAAATATTCCATCCCACGTGGCTTTAAGTGTGGCTGGTGCAGGTGAAATGGTAGCTTGGCTAACCTTGCTGTACTCTTTTATGACTAAGTTTTAAATTGATTGTTTCAACCATTCTTAAAACTTGATTCATGAAGTGTCATCAGTGCTGATGCAGTAATCTAGACATGGGTTATCTTGGGTTTTAGCTCTCTTTTTGTGGTCATAAATAAACTTTCTCCCTAATGTTATGCTATGATTTTAAATTTCTTACTTATAATACTGTATTTATGCTTATTTTTTCAATGCTATGTTATGAAATTAGCTACTAATAAACCCAAGGTTCCTTGTTAACACCAAAGAAATTGCACAAAACCACGAGATGGGACAGATGCATGGTGTGTTCTATTCTCCCTGCATTCACCTTCTCTTACTGAGCACATTTAAAAAGCTCCTAAGGCATAACCGTGTGACCGGCAAATACACCATCAGTAAATAGCCCTCTCTCCATTTGCCTCCCCTGCCTCCTCTTCTCCTCCTGTAGATGTTCTTCTGTTCTGGGCAGGCCAAGGCTCCTTCCAGTCCCGACCAAGCGATTATGTAGTGGTTAGAGCTTAGGAGGGCACAGGTGAGATACCCACTGGTCTCACTGTCCTCATGCACAGACTGAGCAGTGGCCTCCTGAAGGTCCACATCACGTCCGTATTCTGGAACATTCTGCCCAGCCTACCATTTGGTTATGTCAGGATCACTTTGCGATCCCCATCACTTGCTTTAGCCCCGTTTCATGAAATAAAAACAAACGTTTCATGGAGAGAATCTTACCTTTCTGTTTTTACTGCTGTTTGCATTTATTTTATGTGGAATATATCCCTGTTCCCTAAGTTTCATTGCTTCAGTTTTTTCCCTCAGCTATCTTTTCCTTCTGTGCGATCTCCTCTGATTTTGGAACAATTGGTCCCTTTTCTAGAAGGATCATTTCAGGGGAGCACGGATGGGCTAATCCGAGAATGAGCATCTCATCTTCTGAGCTTTGTTCACCTTTATGTGCTCAAAGACCAGAGAACCCATCTCTAAACCTCATATTCAGCATGATTCTCTGCAATTTTTTTTTATTAAATCATAGCTGTGTACATTAATGCAATCCTGGGGGACAATGTGCTGGTTTTATATGTAATTTGAAATATTGTCATCAAACTGGTTAACATAGCCTTCATGGCATTTTCTTATTGTGTTAACATATTTATATTCTACATTTAGTAAATTTCACATGTACCCTTGTAAGATGCACCATACGTGTGGTCCCACCGATTACCCTCCCTCCACCCATCCTCCCCTGATTCTCTCTGCATTTTTAAGCACACACAGCAGAAATTCAGCTGTCTTTTTGGCCCACTGATCCCATGTCCAGCCCTACTTTTTGGCCTGGACATACCAGGCCAAATTATACTCAATAAGCACTCAATTATATTGCTGGAATGAGCCACATTGGTTTCTGCAAAGGAACATCTTCCAAATACTTGGTAGGTTTTTGCATGTGGATACCCCTGACAGCCTGGGCAGTATCACGGGTGTTCTTAAAGTGAATGACAAGATTCAAACCTCTTGAGTTGCACAATGCTATGGGGTTTTTTAGGTCAGATGAATAGTGAACCATTTTCACAGATCACTCCTGGCTGCTTAGGGAAACAATCTTTAGCAAAAGCTATCTCTTGGAAACAAGGCTTCCAAAGACCATTATTTACTGAAAGGAATAAAGTCCTTCATTCATTTCATTTCCCATTTGTTTAATACCTACAAGACAGCAGGCAGGCTTTCATATTCTGGGGATACACAGATGAAGGCAATAGGAAGTCTCTTACAGTGATGAAGACAGCCAGAAACTACCAACAGACAGATGCAGGGTGGGGCAGACCACACTGAGAGGTGGAAGGAAAAATATCCCACGTGATGGGAGGGACAGTGCTGAGACAGGCGGCAGTTTGAATAAAGCAGTTGGAGAAAAAAATTTCTCTAGAAATGGAGTAAAAGAGAGAGCACTGCGTCCGTATTTCCAGGGGAACACCCCAGGCAGGAGAAAGTAAACAGAACCCTCTCCAAGCAGAAGCACGTGGGGAGGACAGTGGGTCTGGATCCACTGCTAACAGGTAAAAGACCTGGACCAGGCCTGGAAGACAGCTGGGGCAAGGTCACAGATGACACTGGCCTGGACTTGAGACTTCCTCTGGACCTTTTCTAGGCCTGGTCAATTTCATGTAAGTTTCCTAGGCTTGAATGAAAGGGATTGTAGCCATGCATTAACTGAGTTCCAGCCCCTTGCCACTAAATGTAACAACTGAGTTCCTACTGAATGTAACTTTAGAAGACCCACACTAAATGTAACAGTTTAGTTCTGTCTAAATAACCCTCTGCGACTATATATACCCCTGAGCAAAAAGCCTGGGGGGAGACAGAGCCAGACCAGTGAGACAGCTTGTTCCCCAACCTGGCTTCTCTCTGCCAGGAGCTTTGGTGTTTTTTTATTTTCTTTTCTTTTCTGTAAATAAAACCTGTCTTACCACTGATTTGTGGGCCAAGGATTCATTCTTCCAATTACCGAGACCAAGAACCCTTGAAGACGAAACTCCAGTATCAATTCCCCCCAGGTCCAGTCACACAGACCTCACAGCTCCCAGGTCCAGTCACGCAGACATCACAACACCCAGGTCCAGTCACACAGACATCACAGCCCCCCAGGTCCAGTCCCACAGACCTCAAAGCTCCCCAGATCCAGTCCCACAGACCTCACAGCCCCCCAGGTCCAGTCACACAGACCTCACAGCCCCAGGTCCAGTCACACAGACCTCACAGCCCCTCAGGTCCCCCAGTCCCACAGAACTCACAGACCCCCAGGTCCAGTCCCACAGACCTCACAGCCCCCCAGGTCCAGTCTCACAGACCTCACAGCCCCAGGTCCAGTCACACAGACCTCACAGCCCCCCAGGTCCAGTCCCACAGACCTCACAGCCCCCCAGGTCCAGTCCCACAGACCTCACAGCCCCAGGTCCAGTCACACAGACCTCACAGCCCCAGGTCCAGTCACACAGGCCTCACAGCTCCCAGGTCCAGGACACAGACCTCACAGCCTTCCAGGTCCAGTTCCACAGACCTCACAGCCCCCCAGGTCCAGTTCCACAGACCTCACATACTCCCAGGTCCAGTCGCACAGGCCTCACAGCTCCCAGGTCCAGGACAAAGACCTCACAGACTTCCAGGTCCAGTCACATAGACCTCACAGCCCCCTAGGTCCAGTCCGACAGACCTCACAGACACCCAGGTCCACTCACAGAGAGCTCACAGCCCTCCAGGTCCAGTCACACAGACCTGACAGCCCCCAGGTCCAGTCGAACAGATCTCACAGCCCTCCAGGTCCAGTCACACAGGCCTCACAGCTCCCCAGGTGCAGGACACAGACCTCACACCCCCTCAGGTCCCGTCCGACAGACCTCACAGCCCCACAGGTCCAGTCACACAGACCTCACAGTCCCAGGTCCAGTCACACAGACCTCACAGCTGCCCAGGTCCAGTCACGCAGATCTCACAGCGGCCCAGGTCCAGTCACATAGACCTCACAACCCCCCAGGTCCAGTCATACAGCCCTCACAGCACCAGGTCCAGTCACACAGGCCTCACAGATGCCCAGGTCCAGTCCCACAGACCTCACAGCCCCCCAGGTCCAGTCACACAGGCCTCACAACCCCTCCCCAGGTCTAGTCACACAGGTCTCACAGCTTCTCAGGTCCAGTCCCACAGACCTCAAGCCCCCCAGGTCCAGGCATACACACCTCACAGCCCCCTAGGTCTAGTGACACAGGCCTCACAGCTCCCCACCCCCAGGTCCAGTCACACAGACCTCACAGCTCCCCATGTTCAGGACACAGACCTCACAGCCCTCCAGGTCCAGTCCCACAGACCTCACAGACCCCCAGGTCCAGTCACACAGGCCTCACAGCTCCCAGGTCCAGGACACAGACCTCACAGCCCTCCAGGTCCAGTCACACAGGCCTCACAGCTCCCAAGACCAGACACAGACCTCACAGCCCCCCAGGTCCCTCCCACGGAACTAACAGCACCCTGGTCCAGTCCCACAGACCTCACAGCTCGCCAGATCCAGGACACCGACCTCAGAGCCCCCCAGGTCCAGTCCCATGGAACTCACAGCCTCCCAGGTCCAGTCCCACAGACCTCACAGTCCCCCATGTCCAGTCCGACAGACCTTACAGACCCCCAGGTCCAGTCACACAGACAATCACAGCTCCCCAGGTCCAGGACACAGACCACACAGCCCCCCAGGTCCCACCCACAGAACTCATAGCAACCAGTTCCAGTCACACTGACCTCACAGCCCCAGGTCCAGTCACACAGACCTGACAGCCCCCCAGGTCCTGTCCCATATACCTCACAGCACCCCAGGTGCAGTCACACAGACTTCACAGCTCCCAGGTCCAAGACACAGACCTCACAGCCC